>JAOXYD010111551.1:0-11454 GCA_028565735.1 Pinacopodium congolense
CTCTTGGCCTTTAATCAAGATTGTTGTTAGTGAATTTCCAACAAGTAGTTGGAGAGAGGACGTAGTCTATCTTTGGGTTAGGCGAACCTCTATAAATCTTGGTGTTCCTTCTCTTCCTTATCTCTTTTATATTTGGGTTTGATTTAGTATTGTTTGATTTTGATTGATATTGGTATAAGAATTGACATTTCATTTAGCTTGAATTTTGGTTTAAAGATATCATATTGTCTAAATTGGCCTAAGGTGTTTAAGGTATTTTAATTCCGCAAGAATTTTTAAACACCCAATTCACCCCCCTTTTGGGTGCCATAGGGCTAACACTTAGCATATGATTATCTAGAAAATCCATATTAAGGTGATCAATTAAATAAACAACTTAATTAATTAATTTATCTAACTAAGCAATAAACTAAAAGAGAGAAAAAGTTTACCAATCTTAAAATCTAGTTGAGGATTTGAGTTTCAATGGATTAACTAACCTTAGGAAAATTTTGTGTAGATAGATCTAAGGTATTTTATCTAAAGCAAGATAAAGTTGTGGTTAATTAAAAGCCTTTGGTCTATTAATTCTAATTTATTGTTTAGTCATTCAATGAACTTAGACTAATATGTCTAAAGAGAAGGAAGTTTAAACCTAAAAATCTTTTAAAGATCTGAGATCCTCACAAGAAATCAAAATTTAGTCATGCATTAATTTAATTGCATGTCCTTAATTACCTAAGAATCTTTCTAAATGGCTAGTATATAACAAATAATTGAACACTAGAATAAAAGATCTTCATATAGAAAATAATAAATAGAGCATAGTTAATTCATTTAATTGTCCTCTCTCCTTAATACCAAAAAAACGTTTCATTTACAGAGCTTAAAGTTTTAATCATGGCATGACAGTAAGTTGGCCCAGTCTCTTGCCCAGCCTTCGTCTTCTTTAATGGCCAAGCTGAAGCGTTCAACAGCTCTTCGGCCTACCACCTTTCTTTCATAAGGTTGAGCGTAGTTAATTCATTTAATTATCTAGCCTTAGCAATTAAAGAATTTAGCCACATATAACTTTCATCAAACAAATGAATATAATTTAAAAACACATATCATTGTTCAAAAGAAAGAGTTTAGATATAAAAGATTAAGAGTAGTAGATACAACCAATTTGAGCTTTCCTAATTGTAAATCAGCCTCAAATCCCTTAAATATACTCTTAGAACACTTTAACTTGCTACTTGATATTTCTATTGTAAAAGTTGAGAAAAGAATAACTGAGAATTGATTAAAACTTATAAACTCTATTTAATTGATCAATATTGATGGCTATTAGGATTTTGAGTTAATTAAGGAGTTAAATTCACTAATTTGCTCTTAAAATTCTATTTAGTCACACATTTAAGAGTATAACAACCCTTAGTGCTAAGGAACAAAGGAATTGTTCTATGGTATCGTTGGTTCATTATCTTCAATCTAAACATTAACTGTGATTTAAAAGATCCATAATGACATCATTATAGATAATCATTGGTTTTTTTTACTTCAACTTGCAATACAACAATGATTCACCTAGATCAATGACACTATTCCTAAGTAACGGTGGTTCTCTATCTTTCTTCAAGACTATAATGATGATGTACAACGACAACAATGGTGCCATTATAAACCATTATTGGTCTTTTGGAAAACTCATCCAAATATAGCATTTTTTCCACCTAACTCCTTAATTAGGCATGAACTTGTAATTTAAACAAAAACATTCATGAATAGAACAAATTTATAGATAGATAGAGTTGAAAAAACATTAATTTATAGCCTAAAAATCTATATAAAATACTCCTATCATATATATGTTCCTTTCTCTCTTACCCAAGAATGCAATACTATTATTAACTACTTTAGAAATATGTTTGATTTTTCCTTAAAGGATACTTTATAATCCTTGTCAAATAATTGGCTCACACTTAGTAAATTTTACTTTAATCTATCAATTAAGAGTACATTATCAACTATAGTACAATTTTTCTTACTAACATTAATAATGCCAATTATCTTATTCTTGATATTATTTACAAATGTGAAAAATCTTCCATCTTTACTTTTGAGAAATTTGAGTAATGCATCACCAGTGATGTGCCTTGAATATCCACTATCAACATACTATTTACTTTTTCTCTTTGATTCCTTATAAACAAGGTAATCATTTTGTTTTAGGTACCTGTGTTAACTTGGGTACTTGATAGTTAGTCCTCATCTTCTTATCAATCCATTCGTTTATGGGTTTTATTAGGCCCTATATGGCATATAAAAGGGGGTTTAATCAAGTGATACTAAAATTTTCTATCTTTTATATATAAATGATTGTTCGCTCTTAATTTAATCACAAAAGCTAAACTATCTAATTAATCAAAATACTTGATACTTGAAAAATATATTTGGAATTTTAAACAATTTACTAAATAATTGAAATATAAAAATGTAATAAATAATAATATTATGGACATAAAATAACTTGAAAAATTAAAAAGGAGATAGGGAGAGAAGACACAAACTAAATTTATTGTTGTTTGGTATCAAATTTGCATTTATGTCTACTTCTTAACGGCTTATTGGGAATTTCATTATCAACAAAAGCCTTAGAGTAGTTTGGTGTCAAATATACACCTACATCCACTTCTCGATGCTTTATTGGGAATTTCAAAATAAAAAAAAGTTTTATAAGCACTTTCATTTTTTGTAGGCTCTAGGTTAACCCTTACAATTACTCACTTTTTCTATGGGCATAAGTGTAACCCTTACAAGTAACCTCTTTTTCTATAGGTGCAAGTTTGTAACCCTTCATAATTTGATGCTCTCAATTAAACTACCTTATAGTATAAAATTCATAAAAAATATTCCACTTGACTAACCCAAGTGTTTAATGGCTCATAAAAAAATTATGAATGGAATAATTTTCACAATACAAAAATCAACTGAATACTCACACTAATGTTCAAATCACTTTTGATCATGCTTCATATTCAGTTGCTACTCAACACATTCAATGGATGTTTAGACAACACCTAAACACCCTTATTTATCTAGCTATTTATAATTGTTGTTATACATTAATCAACCATTAATAGCATTTTATTGCCTAAAACTAACCATGTTTGTCTGTTATATGCTACTATCGGTTGACTAATCACTTACATCAGTCGACCAGTTATACATTACTAGTTGACTAGCATGTGCTAAAAGAGCATGTTAGTAAACTAATCTCACACATTGGTCAACCAATGTTGGT
The DNA here is from genome assembly GCA_028565735.1 of Pinacopodium congolense. Lineage (NCBI taxonomy): Eukaryota > Viridiplantae > Streptophyta > Magnoliopsida > Malpighiales > Erythroxylaceae > Pinacopodium > Pinacopodium congolense. The sequence continues at coordinate 3,266 of JAOXYD010111551.1, forward strand.
TAACTAATTTAATATGAGACTAATGTTTTGCAAAGTTTTACACTCAAACACATCCAAGTCACTTCCAAGCAATACCTGATCATTCTAAAACATTTTCTTAACACACATTCATTCAACTGAACTTCTTTTTTTCACACAATCTTAACCCAATCACACACATTCACATAATCTAACCTCAAAATTCATCCTACAATTTTTAACTACTTCAATTCACACAACTTTAATCCATTCACACTAACCTAATTCCTCAAAAAGGTTTAGTGTGTTAAGAGGGTTATTTAAAAATCAATCACACATAATTCCTCTTAATTATACATCTTAAATGCAACATGCTAATCATGAATGTAAAATGCATAAAGCGGGCCCCTTAAGACTGTAGGAGGATTAAGATGAGAATTAAAATAAAAGTTTACTCAACATATCCTATCACTTTTACTATCTTGTAGTTTAATCTTTTATACATCAACTTGATTTTCAAGTAAGTACTACTTTTCTCCAATAATCCACATAGTCTTCATCCATCTCCATTTTTCCAATGCTTCAAATTACACTCTAAATCATTTTTCTTAACACCTTGTCCATAAACCTATCTTTTCCATTCACACATAATAAATACAATAGTAGTAATGTTTCTTCATCATTGAAACTAGGTAAAAGCACCGTTGATTCAAGAATCTCCTTCTTTTTAATAATGACAAAACTATTTGATAGTAATATCACATAAATTCTCCCTCTTTTTAGAATCATTAAAAATTTTAATTACTAAAAAACATATTGCTCAAATACCAATCACCCTTTTCTAATGTCACTTATAAACTTGGCTTTTTCCCCCTTTATATCACATCATCAAATATCATAACTCAAAAACACAAAATTCATTAATATCATCAATAATCATATGTCAAACACAATTAACATAATAATACCATAACTACAAATTCATACTTATTCAAAACATTATCAACTTTTTACTTATTCCCTTAGATTAGCCATAGTTTAGCAACAATCAAATTTTATATAAGTTAAATTATACAGCCAATTACAAACTTAACATCATTATAACTCAAATATCATAAAATTCAATTATCCAAACCCTATTTTTGCAAAATCCCCATAATTCATAAGGATAGTAAACATGAAGGATATGCATAAAAAATATAATTCATAATTATAAGCATTATTTAATATGAAACTCCCCTTGCATAAGGTACATTGTATCGTGTACTACTCTCTTACTTTTTGAAAAGAAAATCAAATGCAAGAATTTGTCGAGGTTTAGGAAAAATCAAAACTTTTCAATAATATTACAAAATCAACATAGTATACATATAATATTATGAAAGCTCTATTTTAATTCATACATTAAAAACAAGTCATAAAAACCTCAAAGATCAAACTAATGTATGAATCATTAAAAAAAATAAAATAAGATTCCATCATAAAATTAGCATATTTAATAAGGAGAAATCATCATAACAATATGCATCAAAGGCCGAATATAATCAATGATTTATAATATCAAATAGCCAAACATTCAAATGCATTTGCAACCTTCTTAACCCTTTTTGTAAAGCCAAAGATTACATAGGATAAATCCATTACAAATTGTTAAAGTTCAATATTCATTAACATTATCAAATCTCCCCCTTAATTTAGAAATTTTGTAAATACCCCTATAAATTCATCACTATGAAAGCTCCCCTTTAATAAGGTAAATTGCACGGTGTGACTGTTGTTCATTCTACAAATCATGAACATCTTTCTTCTCTTTTTTTTAAAGATTACTTCTTTACTCCACTTCTTGACTTCATTGACTTCTTTTCTTCCTTAACACAAGCACTAAGTAAGTAAACATCCTTGATTAGTGTGAAAAAAAGAAACTAGAAAGAATTGCATTTCCTTTTTACTATAGACAGGGGCCACCATTTTAAAATGCTACCTTTTCATATATCACTAATTTTGATTTGATTTCTTCTTTTCCTTGGTTCAACATTATGTCTTGGTGATTACCCTTTTGTTCTTGGAGATACTTTTCATGTCCATTAACCTAAAAAATATAATTTAATGGATTTTTGGTACCCATACTAACTTAGATCTTTAGGATTTAGTAGCCTTCATAACATTTAAGCCTCTTGATAAAACATTCCAACTTCTTATCTTGTCATAAAAAAGCTTCTTAACATGTCTATAATGTCCAAAATAATTGCAAGACAAGGGTGCATGATTCTTAAATGTATGATTGCATGCATATTTAGGTTTTAAGTCCTTATAACTCATATGTGTGTGATATTGTGACCAAGTATGGGTATTTACTCTAAACTGAGACTATATATTTCTAGTTCTTCTCTCTCTATATTCTATACTTCAATGAAAATGAGATCTAGGATAATAATGAGAAATGTTTCTAGATTTTTATATATTCACATAGGGGTATGGAAATGAGATGAACTAACGATCCTAAAGGCATCATTTTGTGGTTTGTATTCCTATAGAAGTTATGTTTATTTTTGTTCACATGCATCGTCTTCCTAGATTTTAGTCCAGATGCATGCGTAAATGCATGATGTTGACTCCTAAGTTGGTACGTCAATTTCTATAAATGGTCTAGGTACTTATTCCTCTTCTAAATTCTTTCCTTTAACAAATGTTGTCTTACTATTTAAAGGAGCATTCACATTGGTAAGTCCTAAAACAAATCCATCATTTGAATATGACTCCTTAAGAGTTTTATCTCTTTTCTTAGTGATGCATTCCTTTCTCTTAATTTGTTGCCATTGCTCATATTCTTTGATTTTACTTATTTCTTTAAAAATGTGCTTTCTTCTATTAATGTTTGCATATAATCTTTATCTATACTTATTGAATCTAATTCTTGTCTTAACTAATCATTTTCTAGTTTGTATTTTCTAGTAATTTCAATGTTTCCTTATATTTAGTGGACACCTTCTTTTTCTTAGTTAAATGTTCTAAATATTCTACTAATTCATCATAAGCAAAATTTACATCATAATCATCTTTATCATGATATGAATTTGAACATATTGGAACTTCATCATTATCTATACAAAATTTGAATTAGATCATATCTCATTATTTAGTAAGCATATGTGAGCTACTTCTCTAGATACACTCTCCTGTTCTTTACTTTGATTAGTGCCTTTATAGGTGTTCTCCAACATGAGCCATATTTTGTTAGTAGATTCACAACTTGAAACTCTATTGAATTCTTCCTTACTTAAGGCACAAAATAAAATATGTACAATTTTACAATTAAAGTAATGAAATTTTCACTTACTTCACCCCAATCATTCTCTTAGTTCTTTACACTATTTAATTGTTAAGATACGGGGAACATTTTCTATAATTTCCTAAAATTCTAATCTTATAGTCAAAAAGGAAAATTTTCATTTTAATTTTTTAATAAATATAATTGTTTCTATCAAAATAAGGATGTCCACCTAAACTATCGAAATATTCCATGGCCTTAAACTCACTATTTCATTAAAAATAATCTTATATAAATCTTTACCTTGATTTCAATTGTTGGTCCCTATATGATATCAAAGAGAGGGGCAAATTAGGTGATGCTAAAATTTTCTAAGTTCAAATAAAGTCTTTTATTTTAATTTAATCGTAGAAACTAAACTATCTGATTAATTAAAGTATTTGAACTAAAATACACTTGAAAAATATATGTGGAATTATAAAAAAATTATTCAACAATTGAAATGTAGAAATTTAGATAGTATAATAAACAATAATATGATTGAAATAAAGTAACTTGGAAAATTAAAGGAGATAGGGAGAGAAGGCGTAAACCAAATTTATAGTGGTCTGGTGTTAACTCCACATCTACATCAACTCCCTAATGCGTTGTTGGGAATTTCACTATTAAAAGAAAGCTTTACAATCACTTTCCTTTTTCATAAACTCTAAGGTATTAGTGTAACCCTTCATAATTTCACACTCTTAATTGAACCACCCCACAATATACACTTCATAAAAATATCCTACTTGACTAACCAATTGTTTAGGGTTTCACAAATAAATTTGAGTATGAATGCAACAACTTTCACAACATAAAAATCAACTAAATGCTTATACTAATGCTCAAACCACTTCTTGATTATGTTTCACACTTAATTGATACTAAACATAATCAATGGATGCTTAAATAAAACTTATTTATAAGTGAAAAACACCCATATTTTTAAGTGAAAAACACCTAACTAGCTATTTATGACTGTTGTTACATATTAATCATTCATTAATCACATTTTATTGTTGAAAACTAGCGTTTCTACTTGTTATATGCCACTATCGATCGACCAATCACATGCATTAATCAACCAATTATTGGTCAACCACGTACACCATTGGTCAACTAATCTATGCTAAAATATCACACTGATTGATCATTTACATACATCAGTAAACCAATTATTAGTCGACTAATGTATAACATTGGTCAAGTAGTCCACGTTAAAATAGCATATTAGTCGACCAATCTCACATATTAGTTGACCAGTCCAATGTGCAAAATGATTTTTCACATAATTTTACACCCAAACATATCGAAATCACTCCCAAACAATATCTAATCATTATAAAACACTTTCTTAACTTACATTCACACACTTTAACACATTCACACAACTTAAGTTCTTCTTTTCACATAACCTTAAGACAATCATACTCTTTTATATAATATAACCTTAAAACTCATCATAACATTTTCAAACACTTCATTTCACATAACTTCTCACACAATTTAACATATTCACACACTTTAACACATCACACAACTTAAGTTCTTCTTTTCACATAACCTTAAGACAATCATACACTTTGATATAATCTAACCTTAAAACTTATTATAACATTTTTAAAAACTTCATTTCACATAACTTTAACTTATTCACACCAATCTAATTCCCTTAAAAGGTTTAGTGGATCAATAGGATTATTTAAAAACCAGTCACACAATTCTTCTTGATTACACATCTATATGCAATCTCATTGCCTATAAATGAAAAATATATGAAGTAACTTATTGATTCCTGAGCACTACTTTTGCTATAATAATCCATGTAGTCTTCATTTATCCCCATTTTTGGTCTAATGCTTCAACGTAGGCTCCAAATTATGTTTCTCTACACCTTTTCCTTAAACATATCTTCCCTATTCATACATAATAAAGATATTATTTAAAACATTTTGTCATCATCAAAACTAGGTGGAACCACTCTTCGTTCAATAGGTTTGTTTAACCATATTTATTTGAAAAAGAAAAGCCTCTCTACATGCCCATGTTTTCTACAAAATTAGCATATTATATTTGAAGAAAAGAATGAAAATGAGCTCTCACATTCTTGTAAAAATATGCATTTCTAGGCCTTGTTTCATTAGATGTTCTTATGGAATAATAATGAGGCCTTGAATATGTGTGAGTTGTATTCCTATTATTGTATTTATGTACATATGGATTATGAACATGTATCATACCATTATTTCTAGTATGAGGCCTAAATGAATGAAAGTGACATTATGTATTTACATACAAGTTATGCCTATTCTTACCTATATGGCTTTGTGTTCTGGGCCTAGATTTAACACCATGAATGAATGTATGAAAATTACCATTAAATTAAGGTTTAGAAGGTGAGCAATATGCTCATATGATTTCTTAGGCAAATGTTTGTCATACAAAAACTTTTCTTTTACAAAGATTATCTTGGCATTGGTTGGTGTAGTCCCATACGTAAAACCAAGTCTATGCCTATCATTAGAGCTCTTCTAGGCTTCAAGCATAATTTCTAATTTCTCACTCCCTTGAGTGAACTTAGTTCGGATTCCTTGAGTGCATTGATCTCATTCTTTAATGCCTCATTTTCATGCATCAAATCATGTTCATAATTATTAATAATACCCACACTTATAGGATCTACTAGGTTATGCAAATCACATTTTGGCTTTTCATTCTTAACCATGCATTCTTTTAAAAGCTTTAATGTCTCCTTATATTTAGAAGATAGTTTTTTTTTTCAAAGTCATGATCTCTAAACATTTCATTAACTCTTCATATAAAAGCTCATCATCACAATCATCCTTATTACACGAGTTCAATCATAAAGGTACCTTATCATTATATGCCATGAAGCATGTGAGTTATTTTTCCTTTGAATGCTCACTTTTTGAATTGCTAGTGGCACGTTAAGTTATTGTTTTTAATGCTTCTTCTTCTTTTTCTTTTCCCTCTTCTCATTTTTGTCATATTTATCATCATCCTTGAGACGAGGGCATTAGGATCTCATGTCACCTAGTTTCCTACCCCTAAAGTAAGTAATGTTAGATAATTTACATTTAAAATTAAAATTTCCTTCCTTGAAGTCCATTTTCTTTGAGAATTTCTTTCCTTTTAGAAACCTTTTGAACTTCCTTATAAGCAGTGCTATCTCTTCTTCATCATTACACTTGTATATCCTTCATCATCACTTGATTCTTTCCTTAAAGCTTTGAAAGCTAAATTATTAGTTCTTGATGCTTGATAAGTGTGTTTCCATACTATGTTTCTAGGTTATTTTTAAGTGTTTTAAGTATTGTTTGTGTATTTTAAACTTAGTTAATATGAAATTTTGCATCATTTTCATTATCTTTTATTTATTTGAGTGTTTCTTTGTATTTTTTAGTGTTTTAGGGTAAAATATGAACTTATTTAAGGAATTTGTTGATGCACTTTGATGTTTGGATGTGCAGGTAACAAATGAGACTAAAACCGACACCAGCTTTCGTACTGTGAATTTGATGGTGCATTATATGACCTTAAAGAGCTTTGATTACTATGAAATTTTACATGCTGCTAGATCAACATGTGAGGAGCTACATATCAAATTTCATGACATGTGAAAGTCTGTAGACGAAGATATAGTAAAAATACCGATCAAAGGTCAAATCTAAAAAATTTTATGTGATGGGATGATGTGGTAAAACGTGTGCAAGACGTGTATTATGATTTTTTGGACATAAGAAGACCTGAATAAACCTAACAGCTACACTTATGACCTTAGGGAACATCCAAGACAAAAATAGAGGGTTTTGGAAGAGGAAAAACCTATGAAAACTCAAGAAGAAGGAAGACAATCAAGATTTAACAAGGGCTATTCAGATTTTCCTAAAAAGGGGGCTTCATCATCTTCATCATCTTCACAAGTTCATCTTTATTTTACTTTCCTTTTGATTTTTAATTTGAATACTCTTTGCTTGAACATGATTATGGATTGCTAAATTTATTTTAGAGACTGTTCTTGATTTGTTTATCTAACTTTTACTATATTGATTTAATGTATAGTTATTTGTGTTAATTGTTAAGTTTATAATCACTTTGAATCGTGAGATTGTTTTGATTTATTTGAGTTAGGGTTCGCAACGAGAGTTGGAATCTTAATAGATCTGCAATTAACTGATTAATAGGTGATTGAGAAGAGATCTTAATTATGTGTTAATTGTCCTTAGGATTGCTTCAAATCCAATTGCATTGTTTAGAGTAGTGTTGTGAACCGAGAGGTTACAATTCAAATTTTAAGTAGTTCAATTGTTATTAATTGGTTAGATCTCGAGAGAGGCTAATAAACTATTGGATATCTAGGTTCAAATACAATTAAATCAATAAGGTAAAAGGAAGATAAATAAGGATAGAACAATCCCTAAGTGTCTACTATTGAGTATCTGCTGTGTTTTGCTTTCTTCTGCGATTTAATTCATTGAGTTTGTTAATTTAGTTTAATTTTTAGTTCATATACCTTTCATTTACCTTTTAAAAAGTGAAATTTAGATAGTTAGGTGTCTAGAATCAATCCTCATGGGATTGATATTAGTTATACTATAAGTTACGACATGTATACTTACAGTGTAACTAAAACTAGCAAACAAGTTTTTGACTTCGTTGTCGGGGATTGATATTTTAACATCTTGTTCAATTTGGATTATTTTGATTTAATGATTTTAACACTTTTCTTGTGTGATTGCAAGTGTATGAATATAAGAGTGACTAGGATCTTAAAAAAGCTAGAGGACGCCAAAATTTTAGGCATCATCAAGCACGAAAGAGAACTTCAGAAAGTGAAGCGTCAATAATCTCTAGAGAAAACAATGGTGAAAGACTGGAATCAAGATGAGCACCAATGGACTCT
>JAOXYD010111562.1:0-25167 GCA_028565735.1 Pinacopodium congolense
GAATAAATTTTAAAAGGTTACTCATTAAATTGAAATTTTATAAAGTTATTCACTAAATTGAAAATTTTTTTAAAAGTTGCTAACTGAATTAAAAAATTTTAAAGATTATAACGTGTACATGTAAATATTAACATAATATTTTTACCACATAAACGTTAACATGATAAAGTTCGTTTGTTATATTAACATAGATGTAATAGAGTTAACATTTTTATGTTAAGTAAAAAACTGTTTAAAGTTTAGTCAATTAATTGAAATAAAATTCAAAAAAATTACTCAAGCGTAACTATTATCCCGTAAAATACTAATTGGTAGTTGTTACTTTGATTTCAACTATCTTATCAAACATATTCTACAAATAATTGTCATGCCGCGATAAAATATTAACAGTCAATCTTAGAACTAAACGTAGATTTATAGTCCATGCCGATCAATCACAGCTTCTCACTAGTGCAAGACTTGGACAATAATTTGTAGTAGTAAAAGAGAATAGAATTTGAAATAAACACAAATTGATTCAAACACGAGGCAACAACAACAAAAATGTCGTGCAACCCAGCCACTAGACAACACGCAAGTTCAGTCGAATCCATTTCCTTCATGGACTGGCAAATTACAGGTGGGACTTGGCAGGGAGTTGATGGGACAAAATCGAGTTGGATAGGCGTACGTTCGCCACTTAAAATTGCGGCGGAATATCGAGCTTTAAATGCCCTTTTAATAAGAGAATCGACTGTTAGACTTAGAGCCGAAAAAAGATGTCTAGAAGATATGGCCTCTTACATATGTATCATAAGTCGAACTCGCAAGTAAAGGGCGCACCCTGTTTTCTGGCGGCCACAAATTTGATACCCTTCTTGTCATTTTTAAGTAGCTTAGGAGCCATTTGATAAAGTTTTTAGTTGTGATTTTTAGTTGTATATGTTATATTTTTGTATTAAATTTTATGTATTTTTATAGATTTTTGTGTTGTCTATCTTAATTTTTGTGCTGTATTAAAAAAAATTTTAATTTCTATAATATTTTTTTATTAATTTTTATATTTAAAATATCCGAAAACTAAATTCAAAAATCGAAACCGAACGATACGGGCCCTAAACGTAACATCCTGCTTTTTAACTTTGTTGACATTTTATTGTCTCCAATATAGCATTACAGCGCATAGTATTCTAGTCAACAAAATTATCATGCACGAAAATCAGTTAAGATAATTTTATTTTTAATACTTTATTTTTCTCATATATATTGTAAAACCTTCTTATGTCATTATGTTGCATTTTTCTTAAATTTTGTAAAACTTTCTATGCTTTTTCTTTTTGAAAAAAAAACTTTCTATATTATGTTGTATGTAACTTAACTTATTGAAAATAATTAACTAGTGGATTTCTTAAATTAAATATATTTATATAATAGTTCAAACACATTGCAAAATGTAAGATGTGAATAAAATTTTATTTAATTAATAAATAGTTTCCTCTTCACTCAATAGTAGATTCCGAACTGGATGTAATAGGATTTTAAATGGGAAAGAATAAAACGGTTTTGTTAAGAATAAAATGGTTTAGGTTCGTTTGGTTCGTTTTTATTTTATGTTATGTATTTTTATCAATTTTAAAAGTGTTTTTTATTAGTTTTTATATTATTTTTGCATTTTTATATTTTATTTATATGTTATATATTTTATTTCTAGATTTTCTTATTTTAAAAAATAGAAATAAAAACTAAAACTAAAAATGTTTTCAAACAAAGCCTAATTAAAAATAAGGAGTAAAGCAAATTTTATGGTTTTCTTAGTCCAAATAAGAACCTAATACATTCAGACATTCAGATCAATTGCCAAATTTTGAAAATATAATTATTTTAACCATTCTTTGATTTTTCAAAACATAACCTAAGACATTTATTGCTGGCTTTTTTTTTATTTGCAAAAAAAAAAAAATTACGATCTATGTGGTGCCGGTGTCAGAGTTTCTTTTCTAATAATGAAAAACCGTTGCACAGTCGACTTCGAAGCCCACTCTGTCTCCAGCTGCTATTTGAACAACAAGTAGGTGGTGACGTACAGTATTTCGTTTTCCATGAGATATATCCTTTTTCCGTTACGTGACATTTTCAACACAAATGGAAACATAACTGGAACATGATAGCATAACTTGAGACAGAGTTTACACATGAAAATTTAATTTGTGTGATAAGTAAGCTAATATAATTATAAAGTTTAAACTTCCTTCTCCATTGACATAATTCTTGTAACAGGAAATAAAATGTATCTCATTCTTTATGTCTAATTACAAGATTAAATAAGTTTTTTCTTTTTCTTAAATAGAAGTTCATATAGGATTATTATGATTCATTTATTGGCTTAGACTTTGGAGCACCCCGCAGGGTTTAGGTAATAAATATCTTCCTTAGAGTGTGGTAGAGAATCAAAGCCATGAATTCTAAAAATCCGTCATTAAGATTTTGGGTCGACCACGCAAGAATCCGTCTTTAAGATTGTATATAGACACAATAATGTTTGGGTGGTTTCAATTAATTTGCTCCTTGAGTGAACCGACGGGAATCCCGGTTATGACGCAAATAATCATATGTAAACTGAAGGTATAATTAATTAGGTTGTGAATTTTGATTTTTTATTATGATTGTTGTGGTTATTGTATTAATTATTATATTTTTTTAATTTTTTAATTATATTAATATATTTTTTATTAATTTTTATATTTAAAAAATTAAAAATTAAAAATTAAAAATTAAAAATTAAAAAGTAAAATTAAACAAGCCTGCATTTAACTATTACCCCATTCACTCATCCTAGTCTCCGTTTCCTATTTTCTTCCCCTTACAGAATACAGATTCTTTTGAACATAAACGCTTAGTTGATTCATTTGTTATAATTTTCTTTTTTTCCTTCTTCTTTTCTATATTTAATAGTTCAAAGCATCATCTTTAAGTGGTGTACCTATCTATAATAATATTGGTTAGAAACAGTGATCGCCACCCTTTCTAGGCTGCATTTAATATATAGGTGACCAACCTAACGAAAGCGTTACCAGCCCAATAAATTAATTTAACACCCCATTGTGTCATCGCGTTTGACTAACTTTCAAGACCCAAATCATCTATCCCTTTCCAATAGGATGAATCTTTAGGTTTGATTAATCTTTGAAGTCCTCCATTTCGGCCCTCATAAAAACACGTGCCTTGAATGATGTATAAAAAAAGAGTAAATATCAGTTTATCCCATGCATTTTTAAAATTTATCAAACACCTTCTTATACTTTTAAACATATTAAAAATCTCCTATTTACTTCACCATAATATCAAAAAATTTCTTGAAAATTTTTTTGAGTGAGTTTAGGATGACGTGGTAGCTGACATGGCGCTAGCGTGATGAAGCGTTGACATGAATACTGTCTATGCAATAGTGCTAACGTGACAAAGTAACGGTGCATTAATAATGATGTGACAGGCACTGTAGCATATGATTGGGTCAGGGGGAGTTTAAAATTTTTTTAAAGTTCAAGGGGTATTTGATAATTTGACTAAATTATAAAATGAAATTTATTCTATTTTTCTTTTTAAAATATATATTTATATTTATAATATTTACATTAAAAATAATATTGAGATAAAAATTTCAAAACTTTGAATAATTAAAATAATAATTTCGAAGAAATATATTTCAATATCTCTAATTCATTATATATATAAATTCATAAATAATCAATTAATATAATTATTTAGTTATGCCTTAAATTAACTCATATTTATTTATTTATTATTTATTTATAAATTTAAAAAATTATTAATTGATAAATCTAATTAAATTAAATATAAAATGTATATTTATATTCATAATATTTATATTAAAAATAATATTGGGATAAAATTTTTAAAATTTTGAACAATAAAAATTTAGTTTCAATTTATTTATGTATATTTATATTCATAATTTTTTAAATTTATTAAAGTTATAACTAATTAATGAATAAATAAATTAGAGTTAATGTAAGGCATAACTAAAAAATAATATTAATTGATTAATTATGAATTTATATGTATAGTGAAGTAGAAATATTGAGATATATCCCTTTAAAATGATTGTTTTTATTATTCAAAATTTTGAAACTCTTATTCTAAGATTATTTTTAATATAAATATTATGAATAAAAATATACATTTTAGATTTAATTTAATTGAAGTTATCAATTAATAATTTTTTAAAGTTATAACTAATTAATAAATATATAAATTAGAGTTAATGAAATGCATAACTAAAAAATAATATTAATTGATTATTTATGAATTTATATGTATAGTGAAGTAGAGATATTGAGATATATCTCTTTAAAATGATTATTTTTATTATTCAAAATTTTAAAATTTTATCTCAAGATTATCTTTAATATAACTATTACGAATATAAATATACATTTTAGATTTAATTTAATTAGAATTATTAGTTAATATTTTTTAAATTTATAACTAATTAATAAATACATAAATTGTAGTTAATTTAAGGTATAACTAAAAAATAATATTAATTGATTAATTATGAATTTATATGTATAGTAAAGTAGAGATATTGAAATATATCTCTTTGAAATGATTATTTTAATTATTCAAAGTTTTAAAATTTTTATCCCAAGATTATTTTTGATGTAAATATTATGAATATAGATATATATTTTAGAAAGAAAAATAGAATAAATTACATTTTATGATTGAACTTTGGAAAAATTTCATACACCCCTTGAACTTTGAAAAAATTTCAAACACCCCCTAACCCAGTCACCTACCACGTCTACACTAATGCACAGTCACCTCGCCACGTCATCACAGTTGCACAGTCAACCACCACGTCATCAACCATGTCAGCATCTTCACTACGTTAGTGCCACTTCATCTGTCATGTCATCTCAGGTCCACTCAAGAAATTTTTTAAGGGGTTCTTTGATATTATGATAAAGTACATAGTGTGTCTTTGACATTTTTACAAGTATAGGAGATGTTTGATAAATTGAAAAAATACATGGGGTAAAATATCATTTTACTCCAGCAATAATACAGTAAATCCTAATCATGTGAAACATTTTTATTATTGTATGAAATGCAAAAAAAAGGGAATTTTGAAAATAGATAATCAATAGTTATTGGAACATAATATAAGAAAGGGAGCTCCTTTTGTAATGATAGTTACAAAAATATATTGGAAGTTAGAAGTAGAAGCACTATTTATTATTATTACGAAGACGTAGTTTTTTTGAAAACGTAATCATCCTAATTGCAAAAAGAAAAAACAATGATGACAGTGGTGATAATAATGTTTCTTAGTAAGATAAATGATAAAATTGAAAGTGGAAGTAAAACAAAAAATTTTCGATTTTCCAAAGCTTTAAACTATAACAAGATAAGATCATAAGCATAATAAAATATGAACCTAAATTCATAAATTATTGTGAAGTTTGATCCACATCAGTATTTTTTCTTGAATCCATAGGTGATGGAAGAATTAGTTCCACCGCACATGTGTTTGGCTTCTAACGGTATCTATGTACCATCCTTAGAGAAAATAAAAAATTGAGACGAAGAAAATGAGAAGTGCTAATTACTCTTATTTTTTCCCTTTATATAGAAAATTTAAGATTTTTCTTAATATTAAAATTAAATATACTTACAATTAAAGTCTCATTTTAATTTTAATTATTATTTAATCTTAATAAAATCAAATATCATATATTTGATTCTTAAAATTTGTAAAACTTCATGATTAGATCCAACATAATTAATTTTACTCTTCTAAGTTGATTTATATATGTGACACATTAGGTTCCTAATATGTTAATAATGATTATAAATAAATTAAATAAATTAAAACTTCTTTTAATTTATCTTTAATTCTCTAATTAAAAATTTATAATCATAAATCAAGATTGATGTCTAACAATACATTATAATCATCCAAATATTAAAAATATCAAAATGGTTTTGACTTAACCTATCTATACATGATTTTTCCGTATAATTTAATCTTTTCATCATACAATATTTCAATCAAATATAGAGTATAGAATTAGTGTTTATTCTATTTATGTCCATTCTACAACATTTTGTAATATGACTATAACTACAGTCATAATTAAAGCGTTTATAGCCTATTATTGTTAACATAAAAGGATTTCTTTTATGGATTGCGTTAGATTTTTTAATTTCTAGCTTTTATTGAAGAGCGAAAGGATAAGGTATAAATGAAGATACATAAATATGTAATATTGTACTTTAATTTATCATAATAAAATATTAGTCTTTTGGAAAAGTTTTTCTACATAATTTATTTTTTCCTCTTATCGACAACTTGTGAGAGATAACTTTATTTTTGAGATTTTATTAATTTACCCCATATAAATGAGTCTATCATAAACTATTCGTAATAACCCTTAAATTTACATAAGCATATTATTACAAGGACTATCCAAAGTCTTGATATAGTGTTTCAAAAAGTTCATTTTTTATTCTTCAAGCTTCTTTAATCATATGTAAAGTAGGTAAAGACAACTCAATGGAAAAATGTATGAGATATAAAAAAACCTTTCAATGGAAAAATGTATGTGACATTTGTGCTTTATTTGATCACTCTACTGATACATGTCCTTCTTTACAGGATAAACAAAAGGTTAATGCTGTTGGAGGGTTCCAAGGATAACAGCGGTTGTATGACCATTTTACTCCCACCTACGACCTAGGTTGGAAGGATCATCCTAATCTTAGATAAGAAGCAACTCTAATGCATGCCAATTCACTTATCAGTAGTAGCAATAAGGATTCCATGCACCATCAGATTTCTATCAGAATCAGCCACAGTTTCAGCAAAGGGCACCACCTCCACAATCATTACAACCACAATAAGATGGAGGTATGTCCTTAGAGGAAATTTTTAAGAGCTTAGCAACTAACACTCTTCAATTTTAACAAGAAACGAGGAGTGGTTTAAAGAGTTTGAAAAATTAGCTGGCTAATATAGTGGGAAAGTTATAGGGCCAAAGTTCCACAAGATTGCCTAGTTAACTTGAAAGGAACCTAAGAGAAGACGCTTACACCATTACTTTGAGAAGTGGTAAGGAGATACAAGGTCCAAGGAAGGGGAAGGAGAAAGTAGAAGATGAAGAAATAGGGTTAAAAAAGAAGAAGGAGGATCACCATCCTCAAGTAAATACTTCACACTCTATTGTTAATAATTCACCTCTTATTCCATTTCCAAGTAGGTTAGAAAAGAATACGCAACAGGAGAAAGGAAAAGGAAATATTAAAGGTCTTTTGCAAGGTGGAAGTTAATATTCCTCTTGTGAAAGCGATTAAGCAAGTTTCATGATATGCTAAATTTTTTAAGGAATTATGTACCAAAAAGTGAAAGCTGAGAGGAAATGAAAAGATCAATATGGATAGAAATGTGTCAGTAGTCCTACAGAAGAAGCTACAACCTAAATGCAAGGATCTACGTATTTTTACCATTCCCTACAATATAGGTAATATGAGGAATGAGAGATGCATGTTAGATTTAAGAGCTTTAATGCCTTTTCTATTTTTAAAGCTCTTAATCTTGGTTCACTGAAGGATATCATTCAATTAGATGATAGATCTAACAGATACCCTAAAGAGATTATTGAAGATGTTTTGGTGCAGGTTAACGAGCTTGTTTTCCTTGCAGATTTTTATGTGTTAGTTATGCAGGATGAGGGCTCTTTAAGTCCTTCAACTATTTTGTTAGGCAGGCCTTTTTGAAGATACCCCGAACAAAGATTAATGTACACAATAAGGTGCTAACTATAGAGTTCGATGGTGAGGTCATTCATTTCAATATCTTTGACGCCATGTGTTATCCATCAGATTGTGAGTCGATCACCAAGGTAGATATTCTTGACGCTTTGATAGAGCATTGGTTTTTTCTTTTTGCAGGTGATCTTTTATAGGTAGTTTTGACTTCCCTATTGGAGTAAAAGATGTTTGCGTAGTGGCAGACCAAGTTTAAGTCTGGAGAGGAGTTAAAGGAAGCCATTGCTCATTAATACTAATCTGTTGCTACTCTCTATTATGCAAGCACTAGAATTGGAGTTAAAGCCTGCACCTGCTCACCTCAAGTACGCTTATTTGGGCACTAACAACATACTTCCAGTCATCATAGCAAGTGATCTTACCAAGGTGCAAGAAGAAAAGCTCATCAGTGTGCTGCCAGAGTATAAGACTGCATTATGATGGACAGTTGTGGATATCAAAGGTATTAGTCCTTCGTTGTGTATACATAGGATTTTTCTTGAGGAATGAGCTACCCCAATCCATCAAGTGCAAAGATGTCTTAACCCACCGATGATGGAAGTGGTGAAGAAGGAAGTGATTAAGTTATTAGATGTGGCTGTCATATATCCCATCTCTGATAGCAAATGGGCAAGTCCTTTACAAGTAATTTCTAAGAAGTCGGGCATTACAGGTGTAGAGAATGAGAGTGGAGAGATGGTTTTGACTCGAGTGTAGAATGGATGGCGAGTTCGCGTGGATTATCGCAAGCTCATCTCAATGAGTAGAAATGATCATTTTCCTTTACCATTTATTGATCAGATGTTAAAATATCTTGTTGGTCGTGCTTATTATTGTTTTCTTAATGGTTATTCAGGATATATTCAGGTTGCTATCATTCCGGAGGACCAGGAGAAGACAACTTTCACATATTTGTATTAACCCTTTGCCTATAGACAGATGCCTTTTGCATTATGCAATGCCCCTGCTACCTTTCAAAGGTGCATGGTAAGTATCTTTTCAGAGTATCCCGAGAAAATCATTGAAGTTTTATGGATGATTTTATTATGCATAGGGATTCATTTGAGCAATGCCTATATCACCTCATTTTGGTACTTAAACGATGTCTTGAAACTAAGTTTTTTTCTTAATTTTAAAAAATGTCATTTAATGCTTCAACAAGGGATAGTTTTAGGATATGTAATTTATGCTAAAGGTACTGAGGTTGATAAAACCAAGATAGACCTTGTCTCTTCTTTGCCTTACCTCGCTTTTGTGCAAGAAGTTCGTTATTTTCATGGCTATGCAGGGTTTTATCGCAGGTTTATTCAGGATTTTTTCAAAGTTACACAACCATTGTGTAGGCTGCTTCAAAAGGAAAAGGAGTTCATTTTTTACGAGGAGTGCAAGAAGGCATTTGATGTTTTGAAGGAGAATTTAGTCACGGCACCCATCTTACAACCTCTAGATTGAAGTCTGCCATTAGAGCTTATATGTGACGCCTCCAACCATGCTATTATAGTAGTTTTGGGCTAGAGGGTAGGTCAGGTCCCTCATGCTATTTACTATGCCTGGAAGACCTTAAATGACGCCTAAGCCAACTACACCACCATAGAAAAAGAGCTTATTGCAGTAGTTTTTGCTTTGGATAAATTCAGTTCTTATTTATTGGGTAATAAGATTATTATTTATTCTTATCATACAGCTTTGAAGTACTTACTGGTGAAGGAGGTAAAGCTAAGGCTCATCAGTTAGATACTCCTACTTCAGGAGTATGATGTGGAGATAAAGGATAAGAGAGGTTTGAAAAACATAGTAACAGGCCAATTGAGTCATTTAGTGGAGCATGGTGCTGACACATATCCTATCAATGATGATTTTTTAGATGAGGAGCTACATGCAGTACAGTTGACAGCCCCCTAGTATGCTGATATAGTGAATTTCTTGGTATCTCATCAATTTCCTATATATTTCACTAAGGCACAGAAGGAGAAGATGAAGAGCCAAGCAAATTTTTATGTATAGGATGATCCTTACTTGTGTTAGTTTTATACGGATCAAGTTATCAGAAGGTGCATATTTGACAATGAATTTCTTTCTATTATGACCTTTTATCACTCTTATGTATGTGGAGATAATTTTGGACCAAAGCAGATAACTTGCAAGGTTTTAGAGTGTGGATTCTACTGGACATCTCTATTTCGAGATGCATATGATTTTTGTAGGACTTGAGACAATTGTCAGCAAATAGGTACGTTGGGTCTCCGTGGGGAAATGCCTCAAACCCCCATAGTGATTTGTGAGATTTTTTTTACGTTTGGGGTATGGACTTAATGGGTCCCTTTCCTTCGTTGTTTAAATTTTAATATATTCTGCTTACATATGATTATATGTCGAAATAGGTGGAAGAAAAAGCCACTCGAACTGATAATTCTTAAGTGGATGCAGATTTATTGAACTGCAACATTTTCTTCAGGTTATAAATTTCGTAACCCATCATTAGCGACAAGGGAACTCACTTCTATAACTGAACGATTGAGTCTTTCCTAAAGAAATATTAAGTGATGCATCGAGTTTCAACTGCTTATCACCATTAGATTAATGGCTAGGCTGAGGTGTCCAACCGAGAGATCAAGTCTATCTTAGAGAAGATGGTGAATCCTAACAGAAAGGATTGAAGTTTGCGCCTTGTTAGCCCTAAATGAAACCTAAGAAGGGGTGAATTAGGTTCTTAAACTCTTGAAACAAATAAACAAAACAAAGAAATAATAATTTTCGGAAGTTACATAAAACAATTATGAAACAAATAATATGAAGAGTACTTGAAATTATTGAAAATATAATAAGAAATATAAAGTTGAAAATTGTAACAACTTATAAATCTTTTTTGGCTCAAGGATAACCAACTATTCTTTTTCATCTCTCAAGAATAACCTTTAGGTTAATTCTTTTTATAGACTCAAGAGTAACCTCGAAATAACAAAGTAATTTCTCACTAATAGAGAGAACACAAATCTCACACAAACTTGATAAATAAACACTCTTAAACACGTATACATCTTAAACCCTCAAGACACTTGATCAAACTTGTTAAGCTCATATATTATGTAATAATTCTGTGTCTTACTCCTTGCTTTCCCTATCTATTTATACTCACAAATAAGACTTATAGCTGTTGGAGCATTAATTAACCCTTTTGGACCATTGTCTAATATAAATGTTTGTTGTATATCTTTTCTATCCGTTGGGAAAATCTTCTATCCGTTGTGTAATGTGATCGTTACACTCTATTCGGTTGACTGATAGGCCATGTTTGATTGACTGATCTTCTAAACTTGTTCATTCAATCGATCGATAGCCAATGTTAGGTCGATCGGTCTTCCTTTGGTCATCCGTTCTTCATTCGATCAGCTGATCTCCCCAAGATGTTCATTCGGTAGACCACTCTACATTGTTTGATTGACCGATCCTCCTTCAGTGTTGTAGTTCAGTCGACCGATCATCTGTACTCGATCTATCGTCCTTTAGTCTTCAATAGTGCCAATACGTTATTAGTTAACTAAGCCTCTTTTTCTTTAACATACCCATCTTTAAACACACTTAAACAAAAATATTAGTAGAAGGGTGCTTTAGTCTTCAATAGTGCTTTGTCCCTTGGTTCAATAATCTCCCCCTTTTTATTGATGACAAAACTAAAACGATTTAAAAAATACAATTAGTTTAACACGATCAAATTTCAAGATTCAAATGATTCAATTCTCACTAACTCTCCCTTACTTCATGCATATGTAGCTCTCCATAAATTAAATAAGAATTCAAGAACAACTCACTTTCCTCTAAAAACATGCATGCTCTTCTAACCCTTTTTGGAATCAATAGAAAATGTGTAAACATAATAGTCAAAGAGATATCTCATCGATCATACCAATTTCTCTTTTAATAGTAAAAAAACTATCTTCACACAGCAATTTAGTGAAGATATCCACTAATTGATGTAATGTGTCAAAACATTCAACTTCAATATTGCCATTTTGTACATGATCTCGAATGAAATGATATCAAATTTCTATATGTTTAGTCCTAGAATGCTGTATAGGATTTTTTATTAAACAGATTGTACTTGTATTGTCACACTGAATAAGAATTCAATCAATATGCAAACCATAATTCCTAAGTTGTTATCTAAGCCATAATACTTAAGTGCAATAACTACCGATGGCTACATATTTAGCTTTCGCTATAAATAATGCAATAGAATTTTGTTTTCTACAAAATCATGAAACTAATGCATTTCCTAAAAAATGGCATGCACTAAACTAAATGTACTTTTTTTATCAAAAAAACTAACCGCATAGTCGGCATCAGAATATCTAACCAAGTCTAAACATGCATTTCTAGGATACCATAGTCCTAAATTCAGAGTATCACACAAATATCATAAAATTCGTTTAACAGCTAATAAATGTGATTCTTTAGGAGAGGATTGAAATTGTGCACATAAACGAACACTAAATATGATATTTGGGCAACTAGTAGTTAAATATAATAAACTTCTAATCATACCTTGAAAGAGTTTGACATCTACCTCTTTTCCATCTTCATATTTATTTAACTTGGTAGATGTGCTCATAGGGGTTCCTAAAGGCTTTTTTTGATCCATGACAAACCGCTTTATAAGCTCTTATGTATACTTTAACTAGCTTATAAAGATGCCATCCTTCATTTTATTGATTTAGAGTCCAAGGAAGAAATTCAATTCTCCCATCATACTTATTTCTAATTCCCTACTTATACACTTAGCAAAATCCTCACATAAACTTTCATTAGTAGCACAAAAAATAATATAACAGACATATATTTGGACAATAAAAAAATCACTTTGATCCTTCTTAATAAACAATGTAGTATTTAATTTTCCCTTTTCAAAAACATTTGCAAGTAAGAATGCACTTAATCTATTGTACCATGCTCTAGGTGCTAGTTTTAAACCATATAATGGATTGGATAATTTAAAAATGTGTTCGGGTGCATCATGTCAATCAAAACTAGGAGGTTGTTTAACATACACTTCTTCTTGCATAAAACCATTTAAGAATGCACTTTTTACATCCATTTGAAAAATTTTAAAACCTATGCGAGATACAAATGCAAGAAGTAGTCTAATAGCTTCTAATCTAGCTATGGGAGCAAACGTATCATCATAATCTATTCCCTCTTCTTGGTTATACCCTTTTGCCACCAATCTAGCTTTTTTTTTCTCACAATGTCACCTTGTTCATCTAATTTATTCTTAAAACCCATTTTGTACAAATTATAGGATGATCTATGGGTCTAGGTACTAATGTCAAAACCTTATTTCTCTCAATTGTTCTAACTCCTCATTCATAGATAAGATCCAATTCTCATCATCTAATGCCTCCTCTATATTCCAAGGTTCAATCTTTGAAAGAAAGGCAATGTGAGAAAAATTAAAATTTGATCGAGTGGTTACCCCTTGGCGGACATCATCTTTAATTTGTTTGGCGGGATGATCCTTCTTGTACCTTCAATCTCTTAGTAGCTCTTCATCTCCTCCTTCTCTACTTGGTTCAATAGTTTGGGATATTTGTCCATTATCTTCAAGTGAAAGATGTTCTAATCCTTTAGATACATCTGAACAATCAAACTCAAGTACTTTCTTTCTTTTAAAAGGATTAGTTTCATAAAAAACAACATGCATAGATTTCTCAATAACATGAGAATTCTTGTTATAAACTCTATATGCTTTACTTGTTAAAGAATATCCTAAGAAAACAGCTTTAAAGTTTTAAAATCAAAATTTCCCAAACTATCTCTATTTCTCAAGATATAACATTTGTAACCAAACACTTTGAAATGAGTAATTTTTGTCTTCTTATTGTTCAAAAGTTCATAAGGAGATTTATCTAACTTATATATAATATTCACCCTATTAATGACAGGACATGCACATACAAAGACTTTGGCTAAAAAAAAAAGGCAAATCATACTCATTTATCATAGTTCATGCCATTTCTTGTAAAGATTTATTTTTCCTTTCTACTATATCTTTTTGTTGAGGCGTCCTAGGTGTAGAAAAATTATATGCAATTATATGATCATCACAAAAACATTCCAACATATCATTTTCTAATTCTCTACCATGATCACTTCTAATAAAGATTTCTCATTATATATTTTCTTTGCAAAACTGACAAATGATTTAAAGCATTCATCTTTTGAGCTTAAAAATAAAACCTAAGTAAAATGACCGAAGTCATTGACAATTACAAATGTATATGATTTTCCTCCTAATCTAGTTACTCTAGTAAGACCAAAAAAATCCATATGAAGTAATTTAAGGGGTATAGTACATGTTACCGATTTATTGCTTTGAAATTAACTTCTTACTTGCTTTCCCATTTGACATGCTCCACATATTTTGTCTTTCTCAAATTTTATTATTGGAAGTCCTCTAACAAGTTGTTTTGAGTTAAGCATTAAGAGGAGATCCATACTTGCATGTCCGAGTTATCGGTGCCAAGTCGAAGTACATTCACTCAAAGATATTAAACATTTATCTTCAAGGTAAGTAACATAGTTTATATCAACAATGTATATATTTACTTCTCTTTTTCCTAAGAAAATGACACTATCATTATTTATCTTAGTAACAATACATTCATCTCCTAAGAAACTAACCTTGTAGTTCTTATTACATAATTGACTTACACTTAACAAGTTGTGTTTTAAACCTTCAACAAGTAAAATATTAGCGATTAATGGACAATTATCTTTACCTACTTTGCCAATGCCAATTACCTTACCCTTGGCATTATCCCTAAATGTGACAGATCCTTCGTCCTTACTCTTGAATATGATAAATTGTGAAAGATCCCCAGTCATATGTCGTGAACATATGCTATTCATGTACCATTTGTTTCTTCTCTTTTCTTATAAGACAAATGAAGAGAGTTTTAGGTACCCATCTTATCTAGGGTCCTTAAGTTTTAGTATACCTAACCCATTCCTTAAAAAATTACACAAATAAGAATCACAAATACAAGTTAACTAGTTAAGTTAAATGTTAAATGAGATGGATATTTAAACATATACGATCTGATGGATTGCGAAATAAAAACAATGATTTTTACTTATCGATCGACCAAATCAACTGCATCGATCTACCAAACATCAAAGCTTTATTTATCAATCGACCGAACCTATCCATTCGATTGACCGAATAACCTTTGGTCGACTGATGTTAACGTTTAGTCGACCGATCCTCTGAAGATGATGAAACTAACAAACGTATTAACAATAAATTTTAAAATAATCAATTAAAAATAAAAAACAACATTTAACAAACATATAAAGAGTAAACTTTTAAATAAACAATTGAAAATAAGAAATGTCAACATTTATCTAGTTTTTAGGATCCAAATATTTGTTGTCTTGTAAAAATTTTTATTTTTATAACCATTTAAAAAATTGTTTAGTTGGTCATAACAAAAATAAGAAACATGTCCATGATAACCACAATATGTGCAAAACAATGGAGTGTATGTTCTATATGCATTCCTATGCTCATTTTTATATCTAAGATCTTTATACAAACTTTGTTGAAAATTTTTTCTAGGATACATGAAGGTCTTTTTATCATTAAATCGATGTTGGAGAGATTTTCTGGATTTGAAGTGTATTTGAACACATGATACTTAGGTTGCGATCTACTTTGTGCATTTTGAGCATTCCTAGGAGTATGTTCATCTTCTAAATTCTTGCTTTTATAAAAACAATCTTACTAATAGACGCCCATTTTGCATTATTATACCCCAAAACCATGTTTTTCATTTCCGAACCTTTGAAGACTTAATAGATTATCTAGTTTTTCTTTTTCCTTGTTGAATTTTTCTAGTGATCTTTTAAGGGATTCAATTTCTTTCTTTAGAGACCTATTTTCATTTGCTAGCTCAACATTGTCTTTATTAATTAACATCATATCTTTTCTAAGGTCACTATTTTTCGATTTGGATGCATCTAATTCCTTTAAGGATTTCTTATACTTATCGTGTAATTCCTTTCACCTTTTGGTTAACTCTTCTATATGTTCTAAAATTTTATCACATGTATAACCACATTCATCTTCACTAAGAGAAGGGCATACCTTATTATGTGCCATAAAGCATATGTTGGCCATTTCTTCTTCTTCAAAATCGGTCGATTTGGACCATGAGGCTCTTAATGCTTTTTTTTTTCTTGAAATTCTTCTTTTCTTTCCACCACATCTTCTTTTCCTTCTTCTCGACTTTTCATTCTTCTTCTTATAGATGGGAGCATTGCGATCTCAAATGTCCTTTTTCACCACACTTAAAACATGTTGTGTTAGATAATTTAAATTTTGAATAAGATGTACCTTTTTGGCACATTGAGGCATTTCGAATGAATTTCTTTAGCCTTCTTATAATGAATGTGAGCTCATCGTTCTCGCGTCTAACCGATGATTCTTTATTGTCGCTCCCCTCATTTTTACTTACTTTGAACGCCACATTTTTCTTCCTTGGTGCCTCTTATTCCTTTTGAATGTTTTTCATCCTCGTCTCGTATGTTAAAAGTGATCTGATGAGCTCATTGAGAGGGAGTGTATTGAGGTCCTTTGTTTTGTGTATCGCTATCACCTTTGTCTCCCATGTCTTTGGTAAGGACATTAGGATTTTCCTACACAACTCAACACTAGAGTAGGTCTTATCTAGACCTTTTAATGCACTAATAATATTGTTGAAATGAGCATACATTAAAGACATAGTCTCATCATACATCATACGAAAAAGTTCATAATCATTAGTAAACATACCTATTTTGGGCTCCTTGACTTGATTTGTACCTTCATGAGTAATCTCAAAGGTATGCCAAATATCATATGTAGTTTCACATATTGCAATCCTATTGTATTCTTCCATGCTTAAGGATATTGATCTCCTTTCATCTAGGTTCCACTCATCTTCTTTCTTTAGAACTAAATCATTTCCTACAAGTTTGGTAGACATTGTATAAAGTTGAGTTATCATTATCTATAAATCTATATTTTCTCCCATAAGATAGCAACTCATCCTATTTTTTCAATACATGTAATTATTTCCATCAAAGTAAGGTGTTCTATGTGGATTATGGCCATCTAGATTATGTGAAGAACCCATAATGTTCATGAAGTGTGCCATTTTATCTTTTCTCATAAATTCGTTAGAATTTACTCGAAATATGTAACCTATGCTCTGATACCAATTGTTGGCCCAAAATGACACCTAAGGGGGGTGAATGAGGTTCTTAAACTCTTGAAGCAAATAAACAAAACAAAGAAACAATAATTTGTGGAAGCTAAATAAAAAAATTGTGAAATAAATAATATAAAGAGTACTTGAAATTATTGAAAATATAGTAAGAAGTATAAACTTGAAAATTGTATCAACTTATAACTCTTTTTTGGCTCAAGGATAACCAACTATTCTTTTTCAAGGCTCAAGAACAACCTTTAGGCAAATTCTTTTTATAGGCTCAAGAATAACCTTGAAATAAAAAAGCAATTTCTCACTAGTAGAAAAAACACAAATCTCACAAAAACTTGATAAATAAACACTCTTAAACATGTATACATCTTAAACCCTCAAGACACTTGATCAAACTTGTTAAGCTCGTATTTTTTGTAATAATTTTGTGTCTTACTTCTAGTTTTCCCCGTCTATTTATACTCACAAATAAGACTTATAATCGTTGAAGCATTAAATCAACCCTTTTGGATCATTGTCTAATAGAAGTGTCCGTTGTATATCTTTTTTATCTGTTAGGCAAATCTTCTATCCATTGTGTAATGTGACCATTACGCTTTGTTTGGTCGACTGATAGGCCATGTTCGGTCAATTGATCTTCTAAACTTGTTTATTTGGTCGATCGATAACCAACATTTGATCGATCAATCTTCCCTCGATCGATCGTTCTTCATTCGTTCAGCTGATCTCCCCTAGAAGTTCGTTCAGTCGAATGCTCTACATCATTCAATCAACTAATCCTATTTCGGTAGGCCGATGCTTCCTTTAGCGTTGTAGTTCGGTTGACTGATCATCTGTATTCGGTTGACCGACCTTCGGTCTTCAGTAGCGTCAATAAGTTATTGGTTAACTAAGCCTCTTCTTCTTCAACATACCTATCTTTAAATACACTTAAACAAAAGTATAAGTAGGAAAGGTGTTTTGTTATCATCAAATTTGGGTGAAACCTCCCTTGGTTCAACACTCCTCAATGATGCCTTACGAGCCTATAGAACTATATACAAAACTCCAATAGGGATGTCACCCTACAAGCTTATTTTTGGGAAGCCATGCCACCTTCTAGTATAGCTACAATGCAAGGCTTATTGGACGATCAAGAAATGAAATATTTAGTTAAAAGCCGTAGGTGCCACAAACGATTATAGTTACAAGAGCTCAAAGAGTTGAGACATAAAGCTTTCGAGAATTCCTGGATTTATAAGGAGAATACTAAGGTATTCCATGATCGCAACATCTCCAGGAAGACATTTGAGGTGGGAAAAAAAGTTCTTTTATATAATTCACTCCTCAAACTCTTTCCAAGTAAGTTACATTCTTGATGGATAGGTCTTTTTGAGGTTATGCAGGTATATCCCCATTGAGCAGTGGAGATCATAATTGCCAAGACGGGAAAAGAATTTAAAGTCAATGGTCATCATCTTAAACCTTACTTTAAGGGATTTCTAGTTCAAAACATGGAGGTGATGGAGCTTGAAACTCTAACATACATTGGTTGATATCAATTGGTAGGGGTCGAGCTTATGACCTTAAACAAGCGCTTGTTAGGATACATCCCAACCTTATCCTTTCATTTTGGTTCTTTTTTATTTAAGTTTTCTCACTTTACTTTCATTTTTGTACGTTATCTATTTTTTATCTGTTTTATTTTTAGGAAAGCAAGAAAGGAGCTGTGATTTCTATTTTCAAGTCATTACACCCTCTTTGATCCAGGGGAGTTTTTATGTTGTCATCCTTTTGTGTTTTTATTGATTTAGGACATTAGGGACAATGTCCATTATAAGTGTGAGGGTGGGGCCAATTTAAAAGTTTTGATTTTTGCACTTGAACCATAAATTGTGTTGAATATTAAACCATAAAATTCTATCATAGTAGTTGGACTGAGAATTGAGTTGTATGCTTGAATTTGGATTAGGAAGTTTGAGAAGAAGGTGAATTATATGGATTGATTGAATGAAACGTAGTACCATTAGTGATTAATGAGTAGTGTAGTGCATTGTATTCATTTTCTTATCTCAGAATTGGTATTTGGGTGTCCCTTTTACTTAGTACTTTGTTAATGCTTGTGAATTGCCCTTTGACCTTTGACCTACCTTAAACTAAGGGCCATTACAACCCTAAGTAAAAGCCCTTTTTGATCCATAATGGCATGTAATCTATATGGCACAGAATTGGTGAATCTGCATGCCTATGGTAGTGTAGTCTCTTAGAGGGAGTCTTAGCGAAACACCAACCTTAAACACTTGAGTGAAATGAGTGAATACCATGAGGATAGCCCATCTTAATTTTATGTTTGCCTTTAATCAATGGAGTCTAGCTTTGACTTTGTTTATGCACATTGAAAAAAAGATTATAATATATGTAGTAACTCGATGCTTGAGTTTGTCAAAGTTTGAAGGATTACATGCACTTGATTTTCTTTGAAAATGAATCGACAGAATATTTTGGGTATGTTTAAATTGTTTAAGGACAAGCAGCAGTTCAAATGTGGGGTAATTTGATAAGATTAGAATATATTAAGTTTTCATGTGCATTTAGATATGATTTCAATCCTATTTTATTGTTTAATTGCTTAAAGTATCTTCAATTTACATTTGATGTTAGGTTACATGTGTTTATACACATTTGGTATAAAAAAAAGAAAGATAAGTTAATCTAAAGTAAAATATTGATAAAGTGTAGCAGTCCTTGTTAAATAAGGATCGGTCACCCGAAGGTAGGACATCAGTTGACTGAAAGCATGGATCGGTCAACCGAATGAGGCTTCTCATAAGATCGGTCGACCGATATACACTTTACGTAAACACTAAATAGTGAAATGTTGTTTTATCTAGCAAACAAAAACCTAATAAAGGCGGACCTAAAAAATGAAAAGAAGGAGGAGACCGACAATTCTGGGAAGAGTAGAGAATAGTTTCAAGAGAAAACTCCGTAGTTGTCATTTTTTTCAATTTACCTTTTCTCTTCAACATTCATACACATTATTTTAAGTTTTTTTATTAGATTTCATTGTTTACAGATTGAATACTTGATTCTCTTGGTTTTCTAGATTGTTTAGTTTATTAGCAGAGATTATTTGGTGTATTTTAGACAGCATTTCTATATTTAATTAGTTTTGAATGTTTGGAATAATTGTTTTAAGATTTTAAGTTGATATATCATGAATAATGGATGGTTAATTAGTATTATTGTATGGAAAGTCTTGATTTATGATTTGTGAGTGAATTTCAGTTATTTAATTATTTGTTTTGTGTTGTTCTTGTTAAATTTTTATTGATTTTTAGTTATTGATTGGATTATTTGCATGTTTTACTTTATCTTTGATAATTTCGATTGGGTTTTGATTCATAGAAGAATTGTGGAATAATTATAGATTGTTTAATGTTTTAATTTTAGATTTGATTCAAGTTTAATATGCTGAAATTTTTATCTTTTAAGAAATTGGGTTAAGGATTAAGATTGATTTATGCTTTATTTATTATTATTATAGATTATCTAAGTTTACATTAGGTAAAGTATTGAATTTTGGATTTCTTTAAGAAGTCATTAATTTTCTAGCTTTTATCATTTTATTTTAGATATGGAACTTGTTTATTTGATATTTATGTGGGTCAATTTTAATATGTGTGGCTAGTTTTCTTACGGGTTTGGAGATATCATAAGGATGAATGGAAGGAAATTGTGAGAATGGAGTTGAACTAGTCATGAATTGATACTTGTATGTTCAGGTTGATTCGGGATTTAGGATAAATGACATGAATTAGGTAGTACTTCTAAGTTTGATTACCTTTAGTGTAACTTTCTAATCCAAAGGCTAGGGTTGAGCATGTGACACGTAATAGTCCATAGTGATTCCAAGAAGTAGCAATAAGTTAGTTGAATTTTTCAGGATACTTAATCAATTAATCTAAGATCCCACATCTTTAGGTTACACTTTCTGAGCTTATGAGTAAGTGACCTAAGTTATTATTTTCTTAGTTTTTAATGCATCTTCGCTATTGAACTTAGAGAGCCTATTCTAGGTTATAGTAGAGATCGGAGCATTTCTATAGCTCATTATTTTTGTCTATTTTAGAGAAATTAAGGGTTCGAGATCTTAAATCGAATCCATAGGCTAACATCTTGACGAGAGTACCTTTTACTTAGATTCAAAGATCAAAGAATATTCCTGAAGATATCTCTGACCCATCTTTCGCTATTGTTATTCATCTTCTTTATATTTGTTTTATGTTTGTTTTACTATTTGATGTTATTATATCTTAGTCTATTTAGCTTCCATCATTTCAGGGTATTTTCTTTTCTTTTATTTGCAACATTAAAGATAACATTTGCATCCCAACTCTCTATGGTTTGACCTTGGCTTACCCTATTGCATAGTTTGATTATTAGGAATTTTATTATTTGATAGCTTGTGACTAGTTCATCAGCTTTTTTTATTCAAAAAATTTTGATGTCAATACTATTCTCTTAAATTTATATTCTATGATTAAAAACTAATATGTGGTCCATATCAATGATTTAGCTTAGAAAATGACAAGGATTATTTCAATTAAATCCTTACTCTATACTTTTAAAAATAGGGGATAGTTTACAAGTCATCTTTTGTCATTACCCTACAACATAATGCAACAGTAGTAAGATAAATGGTCACCTCCTTGACACATTCTGAGTCCTTATGTTCTTAAACAATGTACCTAAATAGTGTAATAGGAAAGCAATTCTTACACCTAATTACCTCATAAATCATTTGTCTTAAAAAGTCTTGAAATTCAATAGTCTAGTGAAAATATCCCAATATTTAGATATGTTTGATTTTTCCATATCCACAGTCATAATAGGGAGAAATTAGATCCAAGTGTAATAAAATATGTCATTATATGATATTCCTTAACTAAAAAAAGGGTTTAATTTTTATCACCTTCCATCAAAGAAGTTTTATATGTCATGGGATGTCATTTTCCATGAATAATAGTTGTATTTTACCAAGCCTTATTCTAAAGGGGAGACTTTGATAACAGAAGACAAAGATTTTTTACTAAATCCGCTGTTACTTTCACTATCTAAACCACCTTACTCATTTGCCTTCGTGGTATTAGATCCTATGCTTAAATTTTCAAATCTTGAAATTCTAAATCCTAAAACTTCAATGCTTCTTAAAACTATGCATGAGAATTAATCTCTAGAAAAAATCAATTCTTATTGTTCATATGAGATTTGAAAAGGAAAAGGCATTCACAAGGAAGATGAAGGTTATTTCTGAATTTGTGTAAGTTTAAAAGCCCAAATACATTATGAGCATGTGGTAATAGTCATAATCCTTCATTAAAAAATCAAAATAAATATCATATGGATAATTATGACCAAAACCATCCTATTGCTATCAGAAAAGGAAAGAGAATGTGCATAAAAGGACCTTTATATCCACTTGCACACTTATTGTCTTTTGAGAATTTTTTACCATCTTATAAAGCCTTTTATGTTAGTCCAAACACCATTACCATCCCCACCACTTTAAACGAGGCTTTGGCTAATGAAAAATAAAAACAAGTTATCAATATGGAGATGAAGGCATTGGAGAAAAATAAAACTTAAGAGTTGGTAAAATTTCTAATAAGGAATAAACCAATGGGCTGTAAATAGGTGTAAGGAACAAACTAATAAGGTGTAAATGGGTTTATAGAATGAAATATAAAATACATGGATTAATAGAAAGATATAAGGTAATAAGAATATCTAAGCCATATACTCAAACACATGGAATTAATTAGTTAGAACCTTTTTCTCCATTTGAAGAAATGAAAAATATGATAATTTTGTTATCATTGGTAGCTAATGGTTGCAATGTGAACAGTTCGATGTAAAAATGCATTTTTCAATGAAGAACTAGAGGAAGAAATCTCTATAAGGATATGATTTTAAGTACTAGATCAACTAGTGTCCAATTATTTAGAAAATTAAAATTAATCTAATTATAAAAATTTAATGAAATAAATAAAATAATAGACTAATTTTTTATATAAAAAGTTAATGAATTAAGAATATGACTAATGATACGTTTAGCTACAGTTTTTTATTTCAATAAGTTAATCAGACTCAAGGACTTGAGTGTTAGATAGATTAGAGTAATCTTCGCTTAAATAAAATACTATCAATGGTCATAAAATTACCTTTCTCTTTTAATTTTGACCTATTTATGTGGTCCATAAATAAATTGGAATAAAAGGCATAAAATTTAAAAAGTGTAAACCTAAGATTTATAGATTTAAGAACCCTCATTAAAGCATTTAAAGCCTAGTCCACATTTAAACTCAGTTATGTTAGAGCCAATGGTCATCGACCCCTTAACCATCTATCCATCTAACTTAGGTGGCTAATCTACGAAAGATAAATTAAGCACTTAAGTAGATAAAAATCTTCCAATTATGCAATCATAGCCCATCTACTTTTTAAAACCTATTTAAAGTAATTTAAACACACATATTTAATAATGAAACTAAAAATATAATAAAAAACACATATTAATTAATGAAGAAAATAGAGAGTCAATGAAAACTAGAAAAGGAAGAGTGAAAGATACAATCAAACTTGAAATTCTAATTGTAAATTCTGTTCTTCTTTTTACCATAAATGCTCTTGTGAACTTTAGATCACTACTGCTCTTTTTTTTTTACTTTGAATAAACTATAGATCACTAACTCAATGTAAATAAAGAAAAAAAATAAGAGAAACTAAATCTAAAGAAAATTTAAAAAAAAAACCTAAGCAAGTCCCAAGAATAAGAAGGTAATTATATCTTTCACACGATCCCCCCTTCTCCTCTCCATTAATTCTACTTCTATAACTTTTTATGATGATTGTAAGGGTTTTAAAACACTAAAATAATTCAAGGGAAAATTATTAATTTTTGACCTCCAAAACTTTCTTTTATCTCAAACTTTCCATACGCAAAATGGCCCCTAAATGGGAGGTTAAAAGGTGTTGTTACATAAGACTATTTAGTTACTGACTTCATTTGGATGTTGCAACGGTATAAAGGAACTTAAGCAGTACCATTTTTTATAAAATTTTATCTTCTGACATTTTTCTAGAGCACAAACAGAACTTCATGTAAAGACCAGTGGCATCGTTAAATATTAATGTTTTGCTTTTGTCTAAATTTTCCAAAAATAACCTCTTTCATAAACTTAGACCCTTAAATCTAAAATAAACTTAAAATTCAATAAAAGGACTAATAAATAGTAGAAATAACATCAAGTAATGGGTAAAAAAAACTCAAATAAAATAATGTAAAAACCATATAATTTATCCAATAACAATAGGAAGAAGTTGGTTACTAATATTGTTCTTAAATTGAAGAAAACCTTATATGGTCTTTTCTTTCAATCTATAACAATATTATTATATTTTTTCTCTTAGCCTTCATCACAACCTATAATACCACTTAATAAATTCTTAAAGGAGGTTAATAAATTTATTGAGAAGCAAATTAATTAGATATAAATGGGTTTATATATATATATAATGGTCTTCTTATACTTTAGTTTTAATTAATCTAACTTAAGACCAACTTTAGAAAATTATACCTATCTTAAGTAATACAATAGATTCTAAATTGAGTCCAGAGATCCTACTATAAGGATCTATTATAACTACTAAGTCAACACATTTATGATGAGCTAGAGAACCCAATTAAATGTTATAAAATAAAATAAACTACTAAATTAATTAAAATGCTCAATTAATGTAAAAGATCATAAGAATTAATTAAAAGGTCACCAATATCTAATGTATAGCTAATGGTTAAGGTTTCAACAGATCAATTAAGTCTGGAAATTATTGTGTGTCTAGATCTATGATATCTTCTCTAATTCAATAACTATGATTAACTTAATACCTTATCTTTGATGGTCCTATTCCATTATTTTTATCATTCATTAAACATAAGTAATAAGCCTAAAATTCAAGAAGTTTAATTATAAAATCCTCTTCTAGAGTTGAGACCTTTATAATTAACCAACATTTGGTCATTCGCTGATTTAAATTACGTTTCTTATAATATTTT
>JAOXYD010111563.1:0-11454 GCA_028565735.1 Pinacopodium congolense
GCTAGGACTAGAACTATTAAAACAAAACATATTAACTCAAACAGGAGAGAAAAAATCATTGAAAATGAATTGATTAAGACACACGAGCTTCGAGTAAAAGATTTAGAACAAAGTTGTAGTGTCAAAGATTTTTTTCATTGGATTTCATAAAGAAATGGTTGTTTTCTCAATCAATAATAAGGTAGATATTTATAAATATTTTTGACGATTCAATTAGTGATAAAAAAATAATTATTTAGGGCCTTTACCATTTTTTCAAGGCATTTGACGATTTCCCTTATTTAAACCCCCATCTCTTTCTCTTTTAAAACCTTCACATTTTAATGCATGTGACAAGTTATTAGGAACTAAAAAATCAGTACTCTAAATGACATATGTCTTGCTACAAAATCCTTCGCTGATGAGGCCTAACCACCAGTAAGGTAATCATCAAATCTTAAAATGTTTCACGTATAATGCTTGTAGATGAAACTTGGAAGTAATTCATTTTAAAGAAAACCCATTCCTTTAAATCTATGGCTCTTTACCTTAACATTAGCAAATTCGTCAAAAGCGTTTAAGATTTGGACCTTGAAACCTACCTAACAGGACAACTCATTTCGTAACACCATCTATTTTGTCTCTATAATACATTATCTCCTCTTTATCATCCAATCCCCCATTTATAAGGTTTAAAATCTAAACACATGAAAAAGTGGTTCAGTAGCTTTTCCCACCATAAACTTCTAAGTAAACAAGAACAAAAGTGAGTAAAAGGTAAAAAGGAATCATTTGAACTAGTGTTTGGACTACCATACAATAAGGTCAATAGATAACACAATTTGACCCTAGTACCATATTAAGGTCAAATACTAATCAAAACTAGGCTTGACAAGTTGTACCAGCTAATACAACTAATATTTGCAATATTAGTAGGTATTGGGACTAAAATGAAAAGTTAAAAATTTTCACTGACTAAAAAGATATTATATTAAAATATTTTAGAACATTGGTTGACTAGTCCTTGGTCGACTGATATGTTAAAAATATTTTAAACATTAGCTTAGCAATCTATGGCATTGCTCAGCCAGTGTCTGATCGACCAATGTAAAGAACCGATCGATCAATACGTTGAAAAATCAAAAATGACAATCTTTCTTTTTCTTTCTTTATCCTCCATCTTTCAGACTTTCACTCTGTCTTCTTTCCATTACACCAGTTCTTTCTTTCTTTCTTCCTATAATTCTCACATATTTAAGTTAAAATCTTCACTTCTAGTCTTCATCTCACTCCAACAACCAAATTATTCTTCCTAAAACCTCAAACAATCACAAGATTCGCTCATTCATCCCACCGTGACTTCCCTCTCTTCTTTGGCAAATTTTCTAATTTTAGGCAACATTCAAGTTACTAGAACTAGTCCTTTAACATCATTTCTATGTTTGGTTTCATTTGCATCAACTGATTTGAAGAATTTAAGTTGAAAATGGTAAATCTCTAACCTTGAAAATTTTGAAAATTTTCAATTTCATAAAATTATTAAGTGAATAGTTATCAATTAGTGTTTAATTCATTATATTTAAATATAAGAAATTGAATTTCATCTAAATGCATATAAACTAAATCATGGATTTGGATAGAATTAGGGTTTTAGAATTGGGATTTTTAAAAATTTCTTGCAAAATTCTTTATTTTTTAAATAAATTGAATGTACTTTCATAAAATTGGAAGTAAAATATAGCTAATAAAATTATTTGCATTTGATTTCATCGAATTTAGATTTTTTTTTTTTTCAATTTAGGCATACAAAATTTGGGCCTTTTTCAAATTCTAGTGAAAATTTTAAACTTTTTTCAAAATTGAATGTATTTTCATGAAATTAAAAGTCAATTTTAGCTAGTTGAATCATAAATTGCATTTGATTTCGTTCAATTTATATTTTTCCTAATTTAGGCATATAAAATTTAGGGCTTTTTAAATTTTTAGAGAAATTATTAAAAAAATTAATTATATATTTTCATGAAATTAGAAGTAAAATTATGCTACTTGAATTATCAATTGCATGTATGTAATTACTTATATGTGTTTACTAGTTCCAATTAGTTTGTTGTGCTTAAATAATTGAGTTAATTTTTATATATAAATGAAGGAAAGTTCAAATACTCCTGATAATTTAGTTTCTTTTGAGAGATTTGATGATTCAAATGGGCTCATGGGAGAATAGTTCTTATTACGAGGAACCAAATAATACGTTTGTATTATAAAAAACATTTGACAGGAGGGGGAATTATTAAATTTAGTTGGAATTAAGGACGATGTGGAACCTTTTAAGAAGCCAACCATAATGTGAAATGGCAAATAAAAACTTTGCTTGAAGGGTAACAGGTTGAAAAAGATATAAGGCAAAGATTGAATTTTGAAGTTGAACATGAAAGTTCATTTTGAAATGGTGGACCTTATGGTGATGCTATTGATAATATTGAAGTTGAGGCTTATACCTGATAAGAAGAGAGTGGCATAGATAAAAGTGATGTAAGGAAAAGAAAAAAAGCCAGCATCTAGGTTTTATTGCTCCAACAACAACTCCAAATTTTAAATTTCAATTTGTAACGCACTGCATTTAAAAGAAACAACTTATAATATGGATATGACAATGGCTAGACAGTGGTATGATGCAGATGTATGATTTAACACAGGTCAATCTTACTATTACCAATCTATGGTGGATGCTATTGCCACTAATGATCTAGGATATAAAACTTCTCCTATTGATGATTATACAGTTAATCTTTTGAGTAGTTTTATTACTAAAATGAAAAATTATTCAATAAAGAAAAAGAATGATATAGGCTACTTATAGGTATTCAATTATATGTGATGGAGAAGACAAGAGCCTATTATAAAATTTTTTATTTATTTTGTTAAAGGTATAATATTTTTTAAGTCTATTGATACATTTAGTCTGGTATGGAATATTGATACTTTGTTTGAGATTTTTTATAAAGTTGTTAATGAAGTTAAGATTAAAAATATTGTTTAATTCATCACTAACAATGATGTTGTTTATAAAGATGTTGGAAGAAGGTTACAAATCAATTACAATTCTTGTTTTTTTAAACTCCTTGTGCTACAAACTGTCTTGATTTGAAGTTGTAAAATATTTAAAATAGTAGATAATTTCCTATGATTAATGAGACCATACAAAAAATAAAAAAGGCGACAATGTTCATCTATAATTGTGTATGAATATTGAATTTGATGAGGAGAGATTTTATAAATAGTAGAAACTTGTATCATCCTACTATTACAAGATTTGCAACTAATCTCTTAACGATTCAAAGTTTTGCGCAAATAAAGAATGAGTTAAGAAAAATATTCACAAGTGATAAGTGAATTGGTTCTCAACATACAAAGTCCAATACATGATTGGAAGTTGTTAGGATTATACTTGAAGATAGTAAATTTAGGTCCAATTGTCAATTTGTGATATAAGTTTATAAGCCTTTGATAAGAGAATTTCATCTTACAAATAGTAAAGAGAAAATTACAATCGCATATTTTTAAAATGCCATAAAGAAGATAGAGTTATATACATTCCTTTTCTTTTTGTCATTAATGAGAGATGGGAAAGATAACTTTATTCTCCCTTCTTCTTCTTCTTCTTCTTCTTTTTTTTTTGCTAGGATATTTTTTAATCTAAACATCTATTTTAGACTTAATTTTAATGAGAGGACTAAAGTTAATAGGGAGATGTTATTAACGACCATCACAATTGTTAGACATAAGATAATGTAAGATCTCATTAACTCATAAATAGAGGCATACAAGAATGCTTATGATGATTTCGTATTACCGATAGCAAAACGAAAAAGAGATAAACTCAAACAAAATATAAATTTCTTCATTTTTGTTATTTGTTTAAAATTAGTCGTTACTTTATTTTTTTTATAAACTTCTTTTTATTACCTTACAATTGTTTGGTGGAATCAATTTGGAAGCGATATTTTAGAATTGCCAAAATTTGCAATTCGAATTCTAAATTAATGTGTGAGCATAGTGGATGTAAATTGGAATTAAAACACATTTGTATTCATCTATTCTAAAAAAGGAGGAATAAATTGAAACACAAGGGATTAAATGATTTGGTCTTTCTCATATAAAATTTGAAGACCTAAAAAAGATATGTTACAATGTTATTGTCATTACTAAATTTAATATAATTTCTCAAAAATTTTAATAATTTATTTTATTTTATTTACTAAACCCTTAATAGAACAATTAGTTCTATAGATTCAATTTGCTTGGATTATATTGATATTTTAACATATTAGGTTTCTCAGAAATAAAGTCTTTTAGATGAGAATGAATTGAAAAATAATCTTAGTTAGAAGAATACTGATATATTATTTGGTGTATTGAGGTTGAATGATAGTGATAATGAAACTTTTATTAATGATGATGATTTTGTAACAAATAAAAACTGGAGTTAGTACGATTTGCATAAATATAACATAGAGTGAGGATTCGAAATTTTTATGTTTTTCTCTCTTTTTTATATATTCTATATAATTTTTGTATATAGAACTTTTAACTGTAAAAGTATATTTGTTTTAGCGTTTGGTTTAACTTTATGGAGTTCATTTATAGAATTATACTTATTATAATGTTTATAGCTTTCTGTAATATTCTTATTTTGTAATGTTTTGATATAATTAATTATAATTTTATGTATTGTTCTTGTTAAACTCTATACAGAATAATATATTAAAAGATTATTTTACAGATTTTAGAAAATTTAAAAAGTTGTCTAATACCAATATCAATATTGACTAGTATTAATATAATATCATATCAAGACTAAATCCGGTACCATTTCGAAAACCTGATCAACACACTTCTCTTACCTTTTTTTTCTTCTTCTTCGTTTCACTTGTTTTTAAAGTTAAAATATTGTACATATTAAACTTAACCATTGAGTAATGTTGCAATATAGGCTAGTGACGGGAATGGGCTACGCAAATTCTAATTTGAATTCAGCTAAATTTGAAGTGATCCATTAACTTTAAATTAAAATTTGATTAATTAGTTATAATTAACCGAATTAAAAATATTCATTGAAACTAATTCGACAAATTATAAATGCTTTATTTTAATTTAAAATTAAAATTAAAAAATTGAACTTAATTTATTAACTTTAAATCAAATCAGGCTAGATGATAATGTTTTGTTTATTAAATTTTTTTGACTTCTTTGATATTAAATTTTTAAGGTTAGTGTATATAACAATGTAGGAAATCAAATTGAACCCATCGACTTCACTGGATTGATGAGAAATCTGTTAATAAACTAATTCGATTATATAATTAATGCCTTATACATTAAAACTGAATGGTTCATCACCCAACAAACTTAACAAACTAGTCGGTTCATTAGCAAACAAACTATTTAAGTGATAATTATATGAATCAATCAGTTCAGCCGTTCAGGGTTAAAATTAATTGGTTAACTCTTATAAATTAAATTAAATTAAATTTTAGTATTATTTTAGTTTGCCAATTAACTTTATATTAATTTCGATTTAATAATATTTTATATTTTATATTTTATATTTTATCAATTGGTTATTCAGTCATTTTTCAAGCATTGTTATATAATAATCTGTAAATACTATCAATCATTATTTGAAACTAAATCATTAGAGTTGGTACACAGGGAGCAGGATCCACCACTCAAACTCGGATTTCCACTTTTTAACTTCTCAACTTACGCATGTCTAAATCCCCACTCCCACCGAGAGACTTACAATAAAAGGTGGTGGGTTTACTTCATCTTGCACTCGTCCTCAACTCATGTCACTCGATCGCTGGCCTTAGGTCGGGCCTTTTTCCCGACATAAAAAAAGATAGAAACATGGCATGCACATGATGAACCTTAATTGCTAAGTTTGACCAAGTGTCCCTAATCATATAATTAATGGATATCTTTGCCATACATGTGTCTTGTTAGGTAAAGGATGTGTCATCTTCGAACAAAGCTGTTGCATTACGGGCAAAAGGTGTGCTGTCAGTGGATATTATGACGTGAGAGATTGCACCCGTTAAGTGTCCCCAAAAGCTTAGATTCGATGGTGTGATAATAAATTAGTGAAAATTCACTACTTTTATTTTTACTAGTTTGATCTAAATAAGAATTATTTTGTAGATAAAATTTGATGTTAGATATTAATTTATAAACGTCAAAATGTTAAAAGAATATATACATTTTTATAACAAATTTAAAGGTAAAATTTTAACTTTACCTAAATAAGAATTCATTTCTATTTATTGGCTTGCAAAATAAGAAAAAGATCGGAATTCTATGGACTGATTTTGGAGAACAAGGTCTGACTCAAATTAGCTTTTTTTTTTTAAGAAAACAAAAGCATTTATTCTGGAGAATAGGGTCTGACTGAAATTTAAAAAAAATTATTAAAAGGAAGGTAAAGAAACATAAGATGAAGAAACCGGATACTCATGTTTAGAAATTGACTAAAAAGTTCGAACTGAATTGATTCGATCTAAGATTAACGAAGGAAGTCCATAAAATTATTGTTGGAGTTGAGTTTTAGACACACTACAATTCTTTCCCGAGATATATATATATATATATGTATATGTATTTCAAACTAGTTTCAATCCAAAAAGTTCAAAACCTTGTTTAAGAAGAAGGGTTTAAGCTTTTTAAGTATGTCAAAAGCGACCACCTTTACACCTTATAGAGGCAATTGTGGTTCAACCTCTCCAAAAAAATCATCTAGCGACTGCTCTAACAAAGACTCAAAAGAAATTTTCGAGAAGAATATGACAACTCCATGCGCTAAATCTGCTTAGGGTTTCATCTCATCCCTTTTATATAACTGGGCTTAAAGAATAAATGTGCTGCATTTCTTCACAAGGTAGGCCTCCTCTACATCAAGCTTCATCCGCCAGACTTGATCAAGCTTTCCTATTAAGGCCTTGACCTTCGGCCTAACATAACAGACGCAATCTTTGGCCCATCAGTTCCTTTACAGAATGCACCCTTCCAGAAGCTTCTTTTTTTTTCTTGTCTTTAGCATAACTGTAGTTTACCTATTTATAAGGGGTACCTGAACAATAATAAAGATTGCGTTAAGCCATTTACCTTTTGGGTCTTTCTTATTTTCTTGTCATGGTATCAGAGCGTTACTTGCTCTCTAGTTATAATGTTTTTCCCTTTCTTTACTAATCGTGTAATCTTCTTGGCACTTATTTCTCTTTTTTTTCCTCATTTTTTTCTTCTTGATATTGCTCCTCCTTCTTCAGCATG
This sequence comes from Pinacopodium congolense, assembly GCA_028565735.1. Classification (NCBI taxonomy): domain Eukaryota; kingdom Viridiplantae; phylum Streptophyta; class Magnoliopsida; order Malpighiales; family Erythroxylaceae; genus Pinacopodium; species Pinacopodium congolense. The sequence goes on from JAOXYD010111563.1 coordinate 7,306, forward strand.
TCTGGACTAAAGGGGCCTTCTTATGCCAGCATTGTTAGACATCAAAACAGTCAAACACAAAATCACTATCAGATTCATACAAACCCTAGACCTGATGACCATCTTGCTTCTCCCTATTACTTACACCCCAATGAAAATCCTTTCCTCATTCTGGTTTCCTCCTTGTTGACTGGACCCAATTATCACTCATGGTCCAGGTCAATGAGGATGACCTTGCTTTCCAAAAATAAATTGAAATTTATCGATGACAGTGTTACAATACCAGACAGAAATGAATACATTTATCCTTATTGGGAGAGGTGTAATACCATGGTTCTATCTTAGTTAATGCGGTCTGTGAGTTATTCCATCGCTCAATGCGTCATTTGACTTGATTCTGTAGCAGATGTTTGGAAGGACTTACAAGAAAGATTTTCTCAAGTAGATGCAATTAGGATTTCAGACCTCTAAGAGGAGATTTATTCTCTCAAACATTGAACCCTCTCAGTGTCTGATTACTACACCCAATTGAAAATGCTATGAGATGAATTTTTCAACATAAGACCCATGCATAAATGTAGATGTCAACCACAATGTGCGTGTAATGTTGTAGTTATTATCAAACATATCAAGACAGTGATTACATCACACGTTTTTTAAAAGGGCTTAACGACTCATATGTAACAGTTAGATCACATATCATTTTAATGGATCCCTTACCAGATATCAAGAAAGTCTTTTCCATAATAGCTCAGCATGAGAGACAGTTAAATTCTGCACACTCCTCCAGTGCTCCTCCTGTATTTGGTTATGAGTCACAGGTTTTCTACACCAATATAGATACTAAACGATCATATTCATCTACCAAAAACCAATATGTAGTTTTTGTGGATTCCAAGGACATATAGAGGACAAGTGTTATACAAAGCATGGCTTCCCTTCAAACTTTTCATACAGTGGCGGTAAAATGAACTCTTACCAGTCTAGAGATGGAACTAAACCTCAATTTCGATCGACTAACCAGGCTAAGGTGCATTTAGAGTCGACTTCAGATGGTGTTCACTCACCTATTGATGTTCAACAAGAAGGACTCCAGACTAGTCACAACTGTAACTTCACACCTGCAGAATACCACCAGCTCAAGGAATTACTATATAAAGAAAAGGAGCCTTCAAATTGCTCTATATTCATCAACACTATCACTATAGATGCCAAAGGTGTTCTCTTTCTTGAGAAGCATTCTTTATGGTCTTCACAGTGGATCTTAGACTCCGGGGCGACAGATCACATCATTTGCAACCTACACTTCTTCTCTGAGTGCACAGAGGTCCAACATATTTCAATGAGGGCCCCAATGGTCAATGTGTGCCTGTTACATATAAAGGAATTGTTTAACTTTCTTCCTTAGTCCTATCCAATGTTCTTTATGTTCCCTTTTTCTCTTTTAACCTCATTTTTATTATTCAACTTACCATTTTTCAAATCGTCAACTAATCTTCAACAATGACTCTTGTTTGATTCAGGAACCCATAACCTTGAAGATGATTAGTTTTGCTAAGCAATCTCAAGGACTTTACTATTTAGCATTGCTACCTCAATTTAATACTTCTTTTTCTCATCCAAGCTATACTTAGCACCAAAAACTAAGATACCTCTCAAATGACAGGCTCAAATTGTTATTTAGCTTAAACCCTTCCATTTCTTTTACAAATATCTCCAAATGTGATGTTTGCCATTTTTCAAAACAAAAACATTTACCTTTTAATTTGAGCACTTCCACTACTTCATCCTACTTTGTTTTTATCCATGTTGATATTTGGGGACCTTGCCACACAATTTCGATACGTGGACATAGATTTTTTTTATAAAAATAGTTGATGATCACAGCTGCATGTCCTAGGTATATTTGATGAATAATAAATCATAAACAAGGGAACTAATAAAACATTTCTTTGCCCATGTAGAAAGACAATTTTTTAAGATAATAAAATGTATTCAAAGTGATGGGGGTGTAGAATTCTCCATGATTGAGTTCTTTTCTAAAAATGGGATCATATATGAGACTACCTGCATTGAGACTCCTTAGTAAAATGATAGAATAGAAAGAAAACACTAGCATATATTATGCATAGCCCAAGCCCTAAAATTCTAATCCAATCTACCTACAAAACACTGTTCATAATGCATCTTACATGTAGTTTTCCTCATAAATCGCATCCCTACCCCAACACTATGATACAAGTCACCTGATTCAGTTTCATTTGGCATTGACCCTAACTTTGCTCCCCTTAAAGTGTTTTGTTGCCTTTGTTTTGCATCAACCAAAGATGCAAACAACAGCAAACTGGAGCCTAAAGTAAGAAGATGTGTTTTTCTTGTTTTTTTTATAAATACCAAAGGCTACAAGCTACTGGATTTGGATAACCATAAGATCTTTCTATCTCGTGATGTTCTCTTCTTTGAAGACTCCTTTCCTTTTAAATCTAAAGCACCCTACAATTCCTCTGTTCATAGACCCATCCTACTTACTTCCGCTAACTCTCCCTCCTATGATTCCATCCCTTCGACTATTCACCATCCTCTTTCCTCGCCTAACCCTTCTTTTACTACCCCTTTACCACCTCCCCTAACACCTCTTGAACCTCACCTTTTCCACAGACAACCTAAACCACCCTCCTACCTCTTAAACTATGATTGCCCTTCCTTACCTCACATAATCTCCTCTATCCTTTCCTACCATCACCTGTCCCTTAAACATTAAGCCTTCTCTATAGCTCTCACTTCCTCCAAGGAACCTACAACCTATGATGAAGCAATGCAATACCAAGCGTGGAAGGATGCTATGCACAATGAAATACAAGCCCTAACTAGAAATAACATTTGGGAACTCACTTACTTTCCACCTAACAAGACTATTGTCGACTGTAAATGGGTGCACAAACTCAAGTATAACCTCGATGGTTCCCTACATAGATGCAAAAACTGATTACTCATCAAGGGTTACACACAACAAGCAGGCCTTGACTACACTAATACATTCTCACCTGTGGTTAAACATACCACTATCTGGACTCTTCTTGCTGTTGCTGACTCCCAGAATTGACATCTCCACCAGCTCGACATCAACAACACCTTCCTTGGTGGTGACCTCTATAAGGAAGTCTATATAAAGCCCCCGCCTAGTCTTCCTCTGCCTGATCCCACTATTGTATGTAAGCTAAAGAAAAGTCTATACGATCTTAAGTAGGCTAGCAGACAGTGGCATGCCAAGCTCACTTTCGCCCTGACCTCTAATTTCTTTCGACGGTCTTCCTCTGACCACTCAATGTTCACCAAGACATAAGGCAACGGTTTCATTACTTTTCTAATTTACGTGGATGATATCTTCCTAGCTAGCAATGATATTGAACTTATAAACTCAACAAAGAGGTTATTAGATTATACGTTTCAAATAAAGGACCTTGGCCCTGCCAAAAATTCTTTTTTGAACTGGAGCTCGGTCGATCCTTTGTTGGTATCAACCTATCGTAACACAAATACACCCTCGACTTGCTGTAAGACACGGACTTTCTCCATTACAAGCCCCTTTCCATTATAATGACTCCTGGTACTCAACCCACAACCTTTAGTGAACCTTACCCTGACACCACTGGGTATCGTCGCCTTATTGGTTGGCTCATTTATCTCACCGTCACCAGGTTGGATTAGGGATGTCAACCGGGTAGGTCAAGTCGGGTTCGAGTTGAGTCATTTCAGGTTCGGGTCATTTCGGGTTAACACCAATTCGGGTTCAAGTTGGGTTCAAGTCGGGTCATTTTGGGTTTAGGTGATTTTAGGTTGAAAGGTTTTCGGGTTCAGGTCGGGTTTATTTGGGTTCGAGTCAATTTCAGGTCGGGTTAATTTCAAGTCGGGTAGAGTTCGGGTTGGGTCAAATTCAGGTCGGATCAATGCGGGTTGACCCATCGAGTTATATAAAGTTTTATATATGTATGGATAAAAAAATTTGTTTGTCATTTCCCAAATTCTAAATTCTAAATAACAATATGTTTAATTAATTTTTTAAGATAATTATTCGTAATGCTTTTAATAATTGAAAAATAAGAATTTTAATTTGTTTGCTAAAAATTTTAAAATGAGTCTCTTAACTTAAGTCAGTTTTTTTAATCTAAG
>JAOXYD010111574.1:0-11454 GCA_028565735.1 Pinacopodium congolense
ATTTTATTTATTAATATTAAAATCAATAAAATTAAATTTTAATTATTTATAAAAGTAAACTATAAATGAAAATATGAGATCAATCATTATTATTACATATTAAAATAAAATTAATTAAAAATGTGTAGTTTATTATCATTTTCAATTGATAATTATTAATAATTAATAAAGTACAATAAATTAATATATGATTAATTATTAATAAAAATAAACTAACATTTAATTTTATTATATATTTAAGGGTTAAAACTTCCCATGGTTTCCAAAACTATCAAATTAGGTCGTATGGTTTAAAACTTTTCAAATAAGGCCTTGTAATTTCAAAATTTTTCACTTTTTAGTCTTTTGTTAAGTTTTACTAACATGGACTAATGATTTTATGAGGTTGTCTATGTGGTAATATGACATCATTTTATGCATTAAATAAAATAACGTCGTTTTTATCTTGTGCAAAAAACATCATTATATAATGTTAAGGATACAATGTCACTTAAGTCATTAACAAAAGACACCAATTTGACAATTATCAAAGCAATATTGTTTTGCTAATGGACATTTAAGTCTCAGTTAAACCTTCTTCTTCGTTCTTCCTCTTTTTCACTCTTCCTAGTCTGTTTGTTTTTTTATTCTTAAGAACTAGTTTATCAAGAGCCCTCACATGAGCCAATCAAGAATTTTATTATTGAACTAAGTGAGGAGTAGAAAATGAGACAAAATTGGAAGTACAGAAAGAAGGTACATCTTTTCTTTTGAATTGACAACATTTAAGAATGTTGATTTAGCTTAACAATACATTTTGGAAGTATATACTTGATTCAAGAATATTGATCTTCACATGCATATTTTAGGTAGAAAGTATTGTTATATACACTTACGGGGAGTCTCTGTGATGATGACCTGGCATAGAAAAGAAAGTCTTGGTTACACATATTTAAGTGGAGCAAGGTAGAATAATTATTGAAATTGATATTATTTTTTAAATTGGTATGATTTTTCTTTAGTTTATGGTTTGAAATTCTCCTTTATAAACACTTCTCTTCTATGTGATTAAGTTTTTCATAATACATAAATTTAAGGGGAGTACATCATTTAGCATTTTTCAAATTGTTTTTACATGGTTTTAGGAAAGCTTAGTGATATTAGATGTTTGCATAATTAAAGACATCATTTAAAAACTATTTGTGTTATTTGAATGTTATTTATACTTATGAAATTTGTTTTTAATGAAAAATTGGTGTCTACAATCACTTTTATGCTTTATTACCTCATAGTGCATTAGTGCACAACTTTAGGCGGTATAATTTATCATAATGAATGAATTGAGGAAGAGAGAGATTTATATTATAAAGACATATGGTGTTTCAATCTCCTCCATGATATATTTTTTTCATGACAATAGTGCACAAACTAAAGTTAAGAGAATAATGTTTTTAATATGTTGTATTAGTAAAAAAGGATATATTTTTGTATGCTTAAGAGAGAATTAGGCACGATTGATGATATGTTTCTTTGAAAATTTTGTGAAATTTATGTATGTTTGTTAACACTTTTGTAAATTGTCTAATAATAATTAGTTTTATTAATAGTTGATATCAAGTTTAACTTTTGGTATCAGTTTTATTAACATTTGGTATCAACATTTGACACACACACACACACACACACACACACACACACACACACACACACATATATATATATATATATTATTTTTTATGATATAAAAAAGGAGTAAAGTGTTTGGTGCAATAGGAGTAATAAGCAAAAAGGAGGAGTCATTTCATAATGCATGGAGTGGTATGCCTTGCCTTGCACTTGTCTCATTATATTATCTTAATATCACATATTTTTGTCATCATTAAAAGGGAGAGATTGTTGAACTAAAGGAGGTTTTAACTTGTAATTTTGATGATAAAAAAAATATGTTACTAATGTGGTTTACTTTGTTCATGTAATTTGAAAGACATGTTTTTAAATGATGTGCATTACCAAGATTGTTGAACTTAAAAAAAAAAAACTCTTGGAGCTTAAATAAGACAAATTTAAATGAAAGTTAGAGTCTATGAGGAATTGACATGAAAAGCATAATGAAGAATAAATATCAAAACAAAGAAGAAGATTAAAAAGGCTTATCTTTGTAAGTTTATTTGTAAATCTTATCTTGATCTTCTTAGTGTTCTCAAGGGCATAATCTTCATGCATGCGTTTATTACATCATGTTAAAATTTTTTTATAGTTTTCATTTAGATTATTTGTATAATAGGAATTGGTATAAAGTTTCATATTGATATATAGTTTCATAATTAAGAGAAATTTTGGTGAATTACTTAAATAGGTCCTCTTAATATGTCAAAGTATTTTGAAAAATTATTTGAGTTTGTTTGAGTATATTTGAATATGATTGAGACAATGGAAAAAAATGATTTTTAAATGTTGAGGAAGTGTAGGAAAATTTTGAAAAGTTTTTGAAGTTTCAAAATTTTTTTTAAAAATGTTTAAAATTCCATGAATCAAGACATATTGTATGTTTTAACTTAATTAAAACATCTTAGTGTTCAAAATTAATTTAGGAATGAATTAAAACTTATGTGAATTGGTTTTAAAGTAAAAATAATAGAATTAAAGTGTTTAGAAAGTTCTTAAAATTGAGTTTAAATTGAAAAGTTTCAAAATGTACTTAAAACTTCATAAATCAAGACACTTTGAAGTTTTTAGTTTCAAATGAAATGTCTTGATCACCATAATTACCTTGGGGAATATTTTTAAACCTGTGTGAGTCAAATTTTTGGTATTTGGAAGTTTTTTAAAATGTTTTGGTCAATTTTTGAAGATTTGCATAATGATTCAAAGGCATCACATAACGACAGAGTCAATGGCATCATTAAAGGCATGTTGTTTATTACCCTATTTGACATCTAAGAGAGGAGTAAATTAGGTGCTTTAAAATTTTTTTCTTCTAAGTTATATAATCTAGAAACCAATTTTATTAACTAAAGTAGAAGCTAACAACAATCCTAATTCACCGAATTAATCAATAACAACAAATTAACCAACTTAAAATAAATGCAAAAAGTAAAGAGTATAAAGGAAGAGAGACATAATCAATTTATACTAGTGCGGAGCTATCCAATTGCTCTTACATCTAATCCCTAACAAAGCTCATTGAGATTTTCCATTATAACAACAAATACATGTTAGGAATAATTCCTTTTCAAAGCTAAGGAATAACCTTCCTTTTTCAATAGCTCAAGGATAACCACATTCTCCCTTTTTAAGGTTAAGGAATAACCTATCACTTATTTTCTAAGGCTAAGGAATAACCTCATAATTTCTCTTCTTTCATAGCTCAAGATAACCTTACAACACTCTTCTTTTTCAAGGCTCAACAATAACCCTTACATAAATACGCTTACAATTTTCTTATTCTTCCCCCAAACACCCTCCCCATAAAAACACTTTACAAGATATATCATTCTTGACCCACTAAGGTGTATCAGGGCTCATAATACTCTTATATATGAAATAGAACGTAATACTCATAAATGTACTTACAAATATTCACCACTAATATAAATATACATAAAACTATACTATAAACTCATAAACAATCTCACAATTGCTCAAATCACTTGTATAAATTTTCATAATTTTTTTCATATCAAACATAACACATACACCACAGATTTATACCTAAAAATCACCTTCTAGCCATTAGTTAATGTTCACATAATGTTATAATACATTACATGAATGTACCATTACAAAATTTGACCATTAGAGATTTTATATTTCTTTTTTGATAAGGTCGGTCGATTGACTATAGATCGACCGAATATCATCAATCGATCAATGTAAAGTAAAATTAGACTGGTTCTTGACTCAACAAGCCCAATTTAATCCAAACTTAACTCGAACTCATCCAAATCAATTGTAACCTAATCAAAAACATTTTACTACATTATAATCAATATAAAATATATCTTATCACCGTTTTTCACAATTCCATACAATATCTAAGACTTATCACATAATTCATACCAATTTAATGAAATTATCGATTCATCCACTTGTCCTTTAATTAATTAACATAAATCATACTAAATAAATCATGCATTCACATCTTAACGCATGTAATACCAGGCATGCATTTTTCCATTTATCAAGAGGATTTCCACATACAACAATCACATATAACACCTTTTGATTATACATCTTATATGTAACATACTAAAATGAATGCAATATGTATGATGTGTGCCTTTAGGCATAATGGTAAATTCAAAGAGAAAACTTATAATAAATACATACACAACCTATTAAACACTATTCTTAAACTTGATCTTCTTCCATCTTCATCTTAAAGTTAAACTTCAATTCTTTTCTTCTCATTAACTTTGTTTTCAACCATTTCCACATACTTGTTAATACTTTAACATAAAATTCAAACATATCCTTCAACTCTAAGGGTCCTCATTTATGCACTTTAAAATACGCCTTCATCAAACCTATCCTTAAACACACTAAACTCAATAGATACATTAGTCATAATGTTTTGATATCATCAAAACAAAGATGGAACCAACCTTTGGTTCAACATTGTTTTCTTTAAAAGATAAAGGAATCCTAGAATGATGACTTTAACAACATCATTGTAGTGTGATATTCAGATAGAAACATAGTGATAGGGATTAATGATCCTATTGTGGACTAATGTTGTGTTCATTTTCAAGTGAGTAATAGTTAGTTTCTAATATGTAATGGTAATATTATTAGTGTAACAGTTAACTCGATGTTTCAATAGCATTTTGAGGTTAGGAACATTATAAATAAAGGTTTTAAGTGTTTTAGAAGAATCTTTATGATTTTCTAGTGAATGTTAAAGCATTATTAAGTTTTGGTTTGGTTTTATGAGTTGAATAAGTTTGAGAGAAAGAGTTGATTTCTTGATTTCATTGAGTCCTTTTAAGTATTGTGAATATTAACTGAGATACTTGAGTTATATTTTGTATTATCAAGGCTTGAATATTGGGGTTAAGTTATTAATATTGAGAGCTTGAGTTTTAGGGCTTGATTTTATTGTTAAGATAAGTGCTACTCTTCACCCTATTTAAAGTAAGATTTATATTGGATTAATTTCATCCTAAAGTAAGATTTTGTAAGCATTATTCTTCACCCTCTTAAAAAGAAGACTGCAAGGGTTTCTCTTCACCTCAAAGAAGATTAAGTAAAATTTCCAAATGGAAGTTGGAGAGTGGATGTAGGCAAAGGGCTATTTTATCGAACCATTATAAATTTTATTTGTATCCTCTCTTTCTTATACTTTAGATTTATACAAGTTTATATTTATTATTGAATTATTTGAATTTGAATTATATTGGAATATTATCACATTTAGATTGAATTATTGTTTAAGGATTTCTTACTTTACATAAACTAGTTTAGGTGGTTTAAGCTTATAGTTTATAAAACTTTTATACATCCAATTCACCCCTTCCTTAGTGCCATTAGGGCTTACGATGTTGTTAATGTATATGGATGTAATTAATTTAATATATGTTATATTAATTAACTTAAATTACTTTCTTTTTTGAGGTGCCAACTTTGTCAAATTTTCATAATGATGATGATGAGATTCCCTCTTATTTTAACTCACATGGTGATGGTGATTATGATAATTTATCATATGAAGAGTTAGTTATATAGTTAGAAATCATAAGCCTAAGAAGGAAGAAACTTTCTTCCAAACATAGAGAGACTTTAAAACTTTAAAATGAATGCATGCTTGAGAATGATAGGATGTAAATATCATTGTTGCAATAATGAACTTAGAAACATAAGAGACAAATAGACACTTAATGACATATTTAATAATAAACAAAGAGAACATAATGGCCTGCCACATAAATCAATTCAAAATATAATGGACTGTTATATTTATAATTTCTTTCCATATATGGTCAAAATTTAATAAACTAATAATGCTAAGTGGGTGGTATGCCACTTATTTTAGAAGTCTTTAACTCAAATTTGTTTATAGTCTTCTTCCTCTAAACCCTATTTACATTAATAGGTAGCTTTCTTTTGTCGATCATAACATCAACCACAACACTCTTAAGATGAAAACTGTCCCTATAAGGTAATAAATAATATGTCACTACCTTTAAAAAGACAAGTTTACAATATTTTGAGCAAGAATGCTAATCGTTTATGATCTATTCATGCTACATATTTTTAAATTGTGCCTAACATTTTGGTATTTATTATAAGTGACAAAGCTCCCAATGTTTGATGAAATTTGACTTATCTTTCCTTCACTAAGTTCTCTAACTTTCAACTTTTTTTAATTGTTCTTTTATTCTATGTAAGAGGATGTATTAATTAACCATGTCATTCTCCAAATATTGAATAAAACTACTCACCAAGCACTAGATTTAAAGGTCTTTAGTACCATCTTAAGTATGCCTCTTAAAGTAGTAGGTATGAAAATATTCTTTTGGATCCTCCTATTTATGATGGCTGAAAGTGAATGAGTACATCGAATACTAATTAGTTCTAACTTTCCACAAGGACACTTCCTTCACATGCAATCAACTACATAATAGTCATTCTTGTAGTGATTGATCTCAAACTTATTATCACCTGCAAAGTGAGCTAAGTGATTGGTTTCTTCCTTTTTATTCTTGTCAAGGCCTTTTTTAGAATGTTTTCATATAAAACACCATTATAAGTAGTCATTCCTTCATTTTAAAGGTGGAATGCCTTTATTATTACCCTTAAGATAATTTGTAGGTAAGTCAAAATAAGTTTATGACTGGCATTCCTAAGCAAAACATTGACACATTTTGCCAAGTTATTGAATAAAATATTACTATTGCATCTTCTATCAGTTGCATGCCTACACCAAACCTTTTTAGGAATTTTATCTAACCAATCATGTGCTTATATATGCATACTCTCAAGTCTATCTATCATTAAAACACTTGCCTTGTATAATTAGAAGAAACACTCCATATATGATACTTTATTATAACAAATACCTTATATTGCTTTTGCAAGTTTGCTTATAAATGTCTAAAGTAATATCAATGATCATATTGATTTAAATCATCGTTAAAAAATTGTTCCAGGTACTGTTCATAGTTTAAAAGATCAATAAGTTAATTACAATATAAAAATTTGAAGCAAACATTAAAATAATGAATATGAGATTACCTTTTATCTATCACTTGTGAAAACTTATGAGTTGCTCTTACTACCGCCATTTAGCAGGTTCTTAAGAAATCATTATCATGTTTCTTTATTCTTCAATCTCACAATTGCTTATACTAGTGGACAAATATTATCACTTAGATCTTCTTTTATTGTTAAGCCCACTATATTTTATTTTTAAATGGCAGCTATCAGTGAACTTAATAGGCTTACAAAAATTGAAAAAAATTAGATTTCACCTAAGCCATATAAATATAACAAGAATAAAAAAAACCATTTAGAGTTATAATGTGTAATAAACTACATCTTTTTGTTTCATAATATCTAAAATATATCCCCTTAATTTATCATATAGTTATGAATATCTTATAATGTCTTAATTTGAATTGTTTCATTTTAAGAGACATTAGTATGGATTCTCTACCCATAAGCCTTTTTACTCTTTGCATTTTATCTTTAACTTGCCATTCCTTTTATATACAAAATGAAAATGGTACTATATGGAATAGTTATTTAATGCCTTTTTAAATGTAGTCATTGAATCAAATATCATCTCCTACTTGATTTAAATTATAGAGTCCACTTTAGTTGATGCAATGAAATAATGGTATTTGGGCTTCTTCCTCTCCTTATTAGAACTCCCCTTTATACCGCCTATAACTTTATGATCAACTTCCAATTCATGTTCTCTTAACTCAATAAAGTCCCTAATTTTGTGGAACATCTTCACTTAGAGTATGAAATAGCTTAACTGCCATATCCTAACTATAGTATGCCAAGTCACTTGCTTTGGAAAACTCATCAACATTATTTATTGAATCGTCTGAGTGCTCGATCACGTCAATTGGAATATTAACTTCATGGTTAATAATATTAGATAATTTGGGGTACTTCTCCTGATCAATGTAAATCTCAATCATCTTTTGTTATGTTTTCAAAATTAATTTTACCATTTTTCTTGTATCATCATCATTTTAAAGTGGTTTCAATTCCTCCTTAAATGATTCATTTGAAAATTTGTACATAAACTCTCACCGCTCCCTCTAACTTTTTTTTCCACATTTAACATAAACTCAACCATAGTTATTTAATCCAATTCACTTTTAAGAATATCTTTCTCCCTACCTTCATGTCTCATTACTAAGTCATCTTAATACAATCATCATACTAGCAATCAAACCTAATTTTGAAATCAAAATGTATAGCCATTTTTTAAATCCCTCAATTTATCAAATACAAATAAGAAAAATAAGTTTTAATGGCAGCATACAACATAATAATCTACTAGGTAAAAGAAGAATAAAATAGCACAATAATATAGAATAATAATATAGCATAATAATATAGAAAAATTGAAAAAAATTAGATTTCATGTACTCCATACAAATATAGTAAGAATAAAAAAAACCATTTGAAGTTATAATATGTAATAAACTACCTTTATTGTGTTTCATAATATCTTAAAAATGTTCCGTTAATTTATCATATATTATGAATATCTTATAATGTCTTAATTTGAATTGATTCTCCATTTTAAGAGACATTAGCATGGATTCTCTAGCATAAGCCTTTTTAAACTTTGCATTTACCCTTAACTTGCCATTCCTTTTATATATAAAATGAAAACTGTATTGTATGGAATAGTTCTTTAATGCCTATTTAAATGTAGCCATTGAATCAAATATCATCCCCTGCTTGATTTAAATTATGGATTCCACTTTGGTTGATGTAATTAAATAATGGTATTTGGGCTTCTTCCTCTCCTTATTAGAACTCCCATTTAGCTCGCCTATAACTTCATGATTAACTACCAATTCATGTTCTCTTAACTCAATAAAGTCTCTGATTTTGCGGAACATCTTCACTTAGAGTATGAAATAGCTTAACTACCATATCCTAACTATAGTATGCCAAGTCACTTGCTTTGGAAAACTTATTAACATTTTTTATTGAATTGTCTGAGTGCTCAATCACCTCAATTGGAATATTAATTGCATGGTTAATAATATTAGATAATTTAGGGTATTTCTCTCGATCAATGTAAAGCTCAATCATCTTTTGTTATGTTTTCAAAATTAATTTTATTATTTTTCTTGTATCATCATCATTTCAAAGTGATTTGAATCCCTCCTCAAATGATTTATTTGGAAATTTGAACATAAATTCCCACTGCTCCTTTTAACCCAATTAACATTCTTGAATGTTATCAATGTAAAAGAAAAGGTGTACCTTCTTTTTGTACTTCCAATTTTGCCTCATTTTCTATTCCTCACTTAGTTCAATAATAAAATTCTTGATTGGCTCGTGTGAGGGCTCTTGATGAACTTTCCTTTTCCAATTATTATTGGAGATACTCCTTCTTACTTCTTTGCTTAACATCCACTTAATATTAATTGATATTGACTTACAAAATAAGGAAATTAATGTATTTTAGGTATCCGTATAAACTTGAGTCCTTAGAAGTCAGTTATTAAATCTTTTTCATCCCACATTTTTAATGATTTTCTTTAAAAAAAAATTTAGCAAAATAAAAATTTTCAATAAATCTAAAATCACCACGAAATTTGTTTGCACTATGCAAATTATAATGATTCCTATGGTTTTTATCTTGATAACCTATGGAACCAATCTTGTGTGTTGTAAAAAAAAATTCTACATGCCCAAAGCATCTATAAAAAATGACAAGACCATAGAAATACTATAAAAATGAGAATATGTTCTCATGTTGTTATGCCTATTTACATATCTTGGTTTCCTATTGCTATATGCCATTCTTTGCTAGTAATGAGTTTTAGAATATGAATAAAACATGTTTCTAGATTTGTGTATATGTATACGGGGAGCATGAATATGTGTAAAACCATGTTGTTTTGGTGGAGCTGTTGCCTGCTCACCAAATAATCAAATACCTAACTAACCTATTCTATAGTAGGATAAGTTATGGTCAATCCCATAGAGAATTGATGATGTTCGATAGCTATTCCTAATGTTGCATAAAGGAAAAATAAAATAAAAATCCTTGGATTTGAAGGAATTGAAATAAACAAAAAGACAATTAATGATACTAAAACAAAAAAACAAGAAAAAAAAATAAAGACAAAAAGCTGGGTAGAAGATATTATTTGAGTTCATGAATTATAATCGATTATCAAAAATATCAATTGCACTATGCCTAAGATGCTAGCCTATAGACACAAACAAGATTTTTGTCTTAATTTCCTATACTTTTTAAATAAGTCCCACATGATAGAAAACTTATCCCTAACCATACGACAACCTAGAATAAGCTCTCTAAATTTAATAACACGATAGTACTAAGAACTAGGAAATGACTAACTAAGGCTACAATCATACAAGCTTAGATTATGTAGCCTTAAGAATTGGAATCTTAGACTAATTGATTATGTTTACCTACAAAATCAATTAACCTATCACCACTAATTAATTTCGCTAATGACAATTACGAATCAAAAGTTAAATTCTAACATTTGAATTAGAAATTAATCCTAGGATGGCCAATCCTATAAATTAATCCATAATTCATGGCCTTAAATTTAAATATCAATTTAATTATAACATAAATCATAATTTTCATTCAAATCTCAACTCCAATCTCACAAGTATAACTTAATTATCTACCAAATATCTTCAAACTCAGTTAAAATTAAGCTAATATAATGAAAATAAAACTAAACACAAATTGAAATTAAACTAAACAAAGAATAAAATGTAGAAATGATAAAGGAAATAAAGATTAATAAGGTTCGAAAATAAGGATTTAACATTAAACTAACAAAAACAAAGGTTTAATAAGTAGTTAACATAACCCAAATGAAATACATGACAAAATAAAACAAAAATAGAAAAAGCAGTAATAACAACATAAATAAACTAGAGTTAAACACCTAAATCTAAAGCTTGAATATGAAAAGAGAAGAAAATAATAGAGAAACAACCCTAAAAATTAAGGAAAAAGAAGAAGAAGAAAAGACGATTGCCTAAGTGGGAGAGCTAAAATTGTTGGAAATAGCTTCTTTTCCGCTATTTATACGTTCTCTTAAAGTTTAGAAAGATTTTGGAAGTGAAAGGTCTAGTTTGCCCTTAATTTGGCATAAGATAAAATTTTTAACATCCCATCACCATAGAACATAAACACGAACATTCAGAAGATATTCAAGAACATACCCTATGAGAATGGCATGTTAGAGTAATCAAAATCACTATTATGGCATCATAGAACACAAG
>JAOXYD010111585.1:0-11454 GCA_028565735.1 Pinacopodium congolense
AATAGAATTTAATATATGCACGATGAATTTAATTATTTGAGTGAATTTGGAAATCTATGTAACTAGTTGTGAACATTGAGGATTGAGGAAATTTGGTTTACGTCATAATTTTGGAGAATAGATACTTGATGATCGTTATGATGTCTACATTTTTTAAATTTGGAATAATATAAAAAACTGAATAATTGAGCAATAATCCACTCTATTGGACTTATACCTTAAAGAGGTGGAAGTTATTGAGTGGGCAAAGCCAATTTGTGTGAGGTGGCTTAGTTGAATAACCAGGGGTGTTCATGACAAAGTGTTCACTTTTGCATATACAAAGACTAAATGACCTCCCAACTAAAGCTAAAATGCTCAACCAATAAAGTGATTGAATGTGTTTTTGCTTATTTGTGTTCATTTTATTTGTTTACGAAAAATTTTTATGATTTGAGTTGATGTTTGAAGAAGGATTGAAGTAAACTGAGTAGAATTATGATTCGATAGGAATCTTGGTTGTATAGTACTTTTGGAGGATCTTTCACGTTGAATGAGTGAACTAATTTTCTGAACTAAATGATCAACCTATGACAGGTTTGAATAAGGATTTTAGTTAATTTCTTGATATTTAGTATTATATTTGAAGAGTTGAATTTTTTATGAAAAATGACCATATGAGTTTATCCATTATCAACCTTGAATTAGATGATGTTGATTTTATTTGATTGCATAGATCATATTAAGTTGATTGGTTAACCTTTAGTCATCTTTAAAAGATGTTCCAAATGCATAAGTGGGTTGCTTGAGGACAAGCAACAATTCAAGTGTGGGAATATTGTTAATGGGCATTTTACATTGGTTTTTAATGCATATTTTAATATATTTTTGCATATTTGATATTTCAATTACACTAATGTGGAGTTATTTGTGTTAATTTCATGAACTTGGAGCATTTGGAAGCAAGTTAGAAAATCAGAAGCAAAGGAGCAAAATGCCATAAGTTCTTCAATGTTGAATAAAAAAAAAAGAAATTAAGTCGAAATTGCAAGCAGCAAAATGCAACTTCATATGCCTTTAAGGGAGGTAAGAGTAAGGCTATCAAAACGACATGCATAAGGCTTTAATTCACTCCAATACTGCAGCAGCTCAAGCTTCCTAGGTGAGACTACATACACTCTAAACGACAATTGATAGTGCATTGAAGATAACACTTGAATAGGGTTTTGGCAAGATGCAAAACACAACTTCATAAGAGTTTAATAAAGCATCAAAATGCAGCATTTAGGGAACTTTCTTGGGATGAAAACGCTGGTGTCTTAAAAAAGGGAGGACAGATAAAAAGCAAGACACACACACACACAGCCCTAAAAAAGTGTGTTGGCAGCTGAAAAATAGAATAGAGGAAAGGAGGAGCTCTCTTGGTTTCAGGAGGCAAAAAATGTGTCTTCAAAAGAGAGGACCAAAATGCTTGAAAAAGGTGGAGAACACATTGGAGGTTAATGGCATCAATTCTTGGAGCTTTCCTAGCAAGGTGTCGGAACACCATAGGAACTCCACTGGACAGGAGAAGACGAATCAGTTGAAGCTTTGAAGAAGCTCTCTTGGTCTTGGTCAATACTTGCAGCTGCAAGGGGGACAACATCATTTGAAGAGGAAAGTAACGTCTTTGGGGGAAGTAACCTCAGATGTGAATGATGTAGCCATCTCTCTTGGAGTGCAAGTGGCGAACTTAGCTTGGAATCTTCTTCTTTAGTGGAACACAAGGCCTAAAAAGCCATCAAGCGTGAATGGTTGGATAGCTTCAATTAATTCAGTGTTCTTAGATTTTAATTTTTCTTCTTACATTCTTTCTTTTTTCAGACAACCTATTACTTTAGTTATTATTGTTTTCCTTCTTTTATTGTTTTTGATTTGTTAACTAAATATTGTGTCCATATTTTGACTTTATAGATTAAATGTTTGTTTAGTTGTTTTATTTGTGATTCAATCAATAGAAATACTATCTATGACCAGGACTTGTGTTATGTTGATGAACATGTGTGAGTAAATTTCTTTAGTTGAGGTTAGGATTGGCATTGGATTAGAACAAATTTATGGTGTTGGTTTTTTCTTGATTGAATATATATTTAAACTAATGTAGCTTGATTACTAGATTAAGGCCTTAGATAATTGAATGCCATAACCATTGAGATTGAATTTGTCAAAAAATCAATTAAACGACATACTTAAGCCTAAGCATAGGCTAGCCTTAAGATCTTGTGTGAAGATACCTAAGATTGATGAACTTAATTTTAGGCATCTTGAACTTAATACTTTTTATTCCAATTTATTTATGAACCAATTAGGTGAATTGAAAGTTAAAAAAAAAAAAGAATAGAAATGCCTATGAGCATTGGGTATGACTTATTTGAATAAGGTAAATCCTAAACCCATCCATCATTTTCAGTTTTAAGTGCCTAATCCAATTGAAGTCTGACGCCTTAGCCATTTTTCTGTCATTTAATCTAATCTTATTACGTTTAGTCCATAATTTTCATATTGCATATTTCCTTATTTCGCTTGTTTTATTTTATTTTCAAAACAATCAAATCTTAATCATCTGAATAATTTTGCATCGTTTAAGTTAATTTTCTTGCTTATTAGAATCCTTTGGGTACGATACTTAGTTCTTACTGTTTTATATTACTTATCGACGAGGTACACTTACCTCTGGTTTGGTCCAGGATAGAAATTGATTTATTTATATTGCTTTGTTTAGACCGCAACATTTAACGGTAAAAACTCTTGCTTCAACAGAAACTTCATCTTGTACCATGCATATACAAATCTTTTCCCTTCGCGCTCCTTATGTGACTGAATTCTTTCTCACCATATAGAAGCTCACCCCTTTAGCCTATAAACCACAATCTGAACTAATCTCTAAATATTCAAAGAACTTATCAATTTCTACAAGTTAATTTAAAAAATCTTCGATACCTAAACTGTCATTGAAATAGGAGATATTCATTTTCAATCGATAATCTCTCGCATCTCTATCTTCAAATTCACCATATGCATCTCTCCTCCTAAGCCCATCATACTATTGAAAAATGCTCAAATCTATTTAGCTCATAATAATATTCTTCCTTTAAATCCTCCTCATAAGTTGGATGCGTCTTCGTAGGCATAGCGCAGGCACAGTTTTATCTATAGGTTTACCATGTGTCATCTCCACTCCCGACCTTTTACAGTTATCCTGTCTCCTATATGTAACGATTCTTAGAGCATCTAGATGTTCTACAATCTCTTCAAGACACTCCTCAAAAAGTCAAAATTTGTGTTCTATCTATTACTATAGACGTTGCTCTAAACATTGCAACGTCTCATCTCCTAGAAAAATAGCCCTAACCTTTTAAACACCATCACAAAAACCATTGTTATTATTCTTAATTGACATTATTGCTTTTATATCACCTTAAGGAGTTTATAACATGGATTTTCTAAAGCTTATACGAAAACCTTTTGAAAAATTAAGACATTCAATTGAAAACTCTTCAAACAATCGTTACAGTTATCCTGTCTCCTGTATGTAACGATTCCTATTTCCTGTATGTAACGATTCCTAGGGTGTCTAGAAGTTCTAAATCTCTTCAAGACACTCCTCAAAAAGTTAGAATTTGTGTTCTATTTATTATTTCAGATGTGGTTCCAAACATTGCAACGTTTGATCTCTTAGAAAAATAATCCCAACCTCTTAAACACCATTATAAAAACTGTTATTATTGTTCCTAATTGACATTATCGCAATGAAAACCTTTTGAAAAATTAAGATATTCGATTGAAAACTCAACCTTTTGAAAAATAAAAACATTCAATTAAAAACTCAAGAGTAATGTTTAAATTGACAAAAGTTTTTGTGATTACAAAAGATAATATAAATCCTAAAATACAAAAATTTAAAGATAAAATAATCTTTTATTAATAAACCAGTTCCGCATCACCACATATCCTAAAATTGGACAAAGTCCTGGAAAACATTCATCTGCCAGCTCCTCGTGCTTCCTCAAAATTCAGATTGCTATCATTTTACTGCTCTAACAGACTGCTGATGCTCATTTATATAATCCTCTGCCAGAGCAGCGAAAAATGCTGCCCCAATCGGTAGAACATCCTCGTCAAGAAAGAAGTAAGGTGAGTGTGGCGGATGAACTGACCCAATCTTCTCGTTTCTAATCCCAATGCTGAGCAGCATTCCTGGAACATTTTCTTGATAGAAGGCAAAGTCCTCACCTGCCATTACTCTCTTGCCAGTTCTTACATTCTCAGGACCCAGAAGAAGTTTACCGACTCTTTGAACATGTAAATGAAGAGAGTCATCATTTATAACGGCAGGACATGGAGGGCAATCTTTATCTCCAATATTAACATATCCAGTACAGTTCTGCACAGCTGCCTGACTTTCAATAACCTACACAAAGCTCAAATAAGCAGGGTTAGTCAAGCATGTCAATAAATTAAGTGAAACTGTAAATTTTCGGATAACAAATCCTTTGTATTATAAAAATGAAATTGAAATCATGCTGATAGCTGAGCTTCATCTCCATTCCACACTTCATGCACTCAAGTTTTATTACTGTAATGTGAGAATCTTTGGGAAAAGGAACCATTATGCAGACACCAATAAAGAAAGCTAGTGAAAAGAGCGGATATAACTCTATTTCGTTTATAGTTTCACCAACATCAAGACAATATACCTACATGGCTAGAATTTAGGATGAGAATGAAATGAATAAGAGATGAATGATAGAATTCCTTGATAAAAGATAATTATTTGGTTGATCTTCTTCACCTCTTTCACCCTTTGCTGGAGTTGATGTAAGCCCTCATTTGTAAGACTCCTCAACGTGCCTCCAAACTCAGCAAATGTCGGAATTACATTGAAGGCACTCCCACTTCTTACATATGTAACAGAAAGAACCTTACGTGTACAAAAAAGAAGTTTCAGCATCGAGGCGAAATAGTTGTTTCATGTTTCTTGTATACACAGCTACAAGATGTCTTATATATTATCCGTACAACTTAACAAGGTAATAACAGTGGTAAATAAATCTCCAACGATATAAAAGGACTACCCACGTTTTCTATCGATTAATTAATTCAAATGTTTTATTTGTTGTTTCAGGTAAAGAGGAAACAGCGGAGTATGGATTGAAAGCTTGTAGGGAAAAGGATACCGTTTATTTGGAGACTCAGGCAACAATGCAACAGTAATGATGATCATGGAAGAGATGCTTTATAAGACAGCAATATTTATCAAGGAAATCAATAAGCTTATCGTGTATTGAGACAAGAGCTATTGAAACAGGAAGGTCACATCCCATACTTGACTATGGAGGGGATCAACTTCTCCTGAGACAAGCTGTTGTAAAGCCATAATTATAGCAGACACAGCAAGTATTGGATCCGGATTTTTATATGGCATTGCAGCATTGCCGCCTTTGCATTCAATTTTAGCTTCAAAAAAGGATGTAGAAGCTAATACTGGCCCTGAAAGGGAGGCTATGCTTCCAGTTTGCAGTTCAGAATCAATGTGCATTCCAAATATTGCTTCAGCATCACCAAGGGCATCACCCTCCTCAGCTGGTTGGAAAAGAAGCCTCACAGTACCCTTCAATACCAAACAACAGAAGGGAAAAGAAAGATTAAACAAGTAAGCAAGGATTTGAAAGGAACAACTGAAATATTTTGACTAGGAAGATGGCAAGATTGAATTTAAATGTGCTAAAACTCGGAAAAGATAACTCGGTTTGCATCAAGTATACAGAAAGGCTAAAAGGACCACAAATAAATTGTCCTACATCATACTGTGAAGCAACTTATATAAATTTCTGAAAGAAAGACAATCTAGCCAATTGCATCATCAATAGCAAATGAAAGACTTCAACTTTGAATAGAAATGAAAGAGCAAAAAGATATGCAAATAGGAAATAGGAAGCAGACCTTAAGTAAGTCTTTACGCTGATTAAGCAACTTCGCAGCACCTAGAAGCATAGCTGTATGAGCATCGTGTCCGCAGGCATGCATTTTGCCATCAGTGTTGCTCTTGTGGTCCCACTCAACAAGCTCCTATTTAGTTGTATACAAATTCCAAAAAGCAGAGCATTAAAAAGAAAAAACATTCTCCAAATCCAATTTTGAAGAAAAAAAAATAGAGTACTTGCACAGGGAGGGCGTGCATATGGGCCCAAAGAACAACGACAGGGGGAGAACCAGAGCCAATTTGAGCGACGATGCCAGTTTGAGCACATGGATATGAGTAAGAAATGCCAAATTCGTCGAGTTGATTGCGAATAAGAGCAATGGTTTTGCATTCTTTAAATCCGAGTTCTGGGTTCTCATGGATTTCTCTCCTTACGCATACTAACCATTCTCTGTCTTGTTGAGCTAAGCTTAAAAGTTTTTGATCGCAGGTGTGATGGGAAGTGGCTTCCACTGTAGAGTCAAAGCCGATGAAGAAGGTGAGTCAAAGCGTAGAGCAGCAGCCATCGTGTGATCAATAGTAGCAGACCAACAGTCACCAGATAATCAAGACATTATTTATATCCTTGCAATAGATAATGCAGTTGTAAATTAACATTAAATAAATGCGAAATTATTTATTTAATTTGCCTTCTTCTGGAGATTTTCCCACTGCTTCTTTCTTTGTCTCTTCTGCTTCTTCTGGTGCTTCTTCCTTTCGAGCTTGCTTCTTGGATTTCTTTTTCTGACCACGAGCCTTACGAGTCCAAAAACCCAAAACATGTTAATTAATTAATGCAAGTTAAATCCTGCTAGTTTCCCAAAAAATTAATCTCTATTTTATTTATGGACTCGACTACGCAACCCCCGTTTTATGGGGGTAATGAGAGGACATGGCATGAAACTTGTGAAGTGACAACTTGGGGAATTGGATCGCCCTGAGCTTCAGTTATTGGAGACAACACTTCTGCTGTTTTGTTGGTATCCTTCGTGATCCTGTCACAAATTGCCTGCGGATCTATTGCCCCCTTTATGGTGACTTGGTTTTGAGCCATGTCTATCTTAACTATCTCCGCTCCTGCATTTCATACATATCAAACGGATATCAATTTTCTGATTAAAGAGAAAGGAAACTCTCAAGAGAGCAGACACAGAGTTAAATTAACCTCTAGTCTTCTCGATAGACTTCTTGATAGAATTCTTTATATTGTCTGCACAGCCCCCACAATGCAGATCCGCAAACAAGACACAAAGAGCTTGTGGCTTTGACTCCTCCGCTGCTTTAGCTTCCTCAACTTTTGCTGGCTCCTGCATGCATGTATACGTACATATCACCGATATTGGCTTACGTAGAATCGGATACATGGAATATAACTCAATATTAAGATACCATAAGTTGCACAAAACGTCACCTGCTTTTTAGCTTCTTTACTCATGTTGCACTAATAAAATTGCAGGAATCAGAAGAGAAGAAGGAAACAGACGGGGATAGTGAAGACTAGTGGGCAGTTTATATAATTATTGGACTAGTGATGGATGGGAAAGGACAGGCACAACTTACGAAGTTAATATGTGGAACTGGCCGTGACCCAATTACTTCAGTCCTTACTTAGTCAGTGTCGGTAGCTATTACCCTTTCATGTAACCTCGATTAATCTATGTGTCTTGTACCCCAGAAAGTATTTAAACTCCAGCTAAAAAGACCACCATTTAAATCATTCAATCTTGACTTCAGACATCTTATTAACATATATTGTATTATAACCCAGATGAAACTTTTCTTGTGATCGTAGGTTGATTACGAGTCTAATTCTAATAGGGTCGGGAAGTTCCCATTTGGTATAATTGAGATGGACGGTTGATCGAGTCTAGATCATTTGCTTAGCCATCTTGTAAATAATATAAACTGAAGTTCTTTTAAATATTAGTAACGACATTACCCCAACATAATGTTTTTAGTAATTTTAATATTGTAATTTAAAATAGAAGAGAAACCCTATAAAATAAGTACCAAATTTCATGAATATGTATGCTTTGACCGTTCTAACATATCAAATGGGTCTTGGTTCACGGGGAAAGCCACTAATGGAAGGTACACTGGCGTGTGGAATTCAGCTATTAGAAAAGCACGCTGACCACGTAACATTGTGGCACGCCAGCTTCTGTTCAAATCACTCTTCTACCTACTTCTTCTACGGCTGAAGCGATAGATATTTTAATGGAGGTCACATCCTGTATTATTCGAAGTTACAGTGAAAATCGTCAGTACATATAATTGAAAGAATCTTGTACGATTTGCCGCTTCATTGGGAACACAAACACGAGCATACGTACCAAATCAAACGTGAAGAGGTCCTTATTGTTGCCACATGCAGTGCTTTTTTCTTTCCATTTTCCATTGTTCCTGTTCGAAATCCAGGATGATTTAAACATTCACGAAGATTGAGTAAAATATAATTACATAGGCTATATAAATAACAAGATCTTTCATTAAATAAGTATGATCTAAAGAATGATTTGAGTACTTACAAATTACTCTTAAATTAAAGAATTGATTAGTAGAACTTAAACTAATCACAATCTCTTCTAATCAATTGTCAAAATGAAAAATAATATCAGTTATTTCGTTTAAATTGACAAACCTATATAGTTCAACCGACACATTTAAAATTCAAATTTCCCTTTCATGATAATCCTTATCATGGGTAGACATAATCTTATTTTAGTTCCAAAAGTTTAAGCAAATTCCATGCTTGGATAATCTGTTGGTAGTTGATGATTAAGCAGCCATCATTTGCATCTCTTGTGTATACATAAACCATAATGTGGTTTGGCTTTGTCACCTACATGAATTTATCTCCATCAAACTGTTAGAAGAATATCTCTAATAATAAAATTATTACAGTGAAATGTTGAAAATAATTCTCTTAAAATTTATATAAAATTATTGAGTAGAGTAGACTCCAAAAATAATTTAATAAAAGATAATATAATAATATCTGAAAAGACCAATAACACGAAATATCACATTTTTAATGTGAAAAATTACTTTAAAATAGAGAAGAAAAGTCACAAGTACAAACTAATTAATCACCCATTATAATAAAATAATAGGTATAACAATCAGTCGTCTTTACTCAACAAATAATGGTAATAATAAGAGAGAATAGAAAAATATCATACTCAAGAGACAAATCAAAATAGCTTCAAGACAATAATACATTTTGATCTTGGCAAGGCAAAATAACTTCTTGAGTCTCACAATTCTCTCACAACACAATATTTTTGTTTTTCTCTAATTTTGGTTTCTTACAAACTCTTTGTTCACTAACAGACCTTTCTCTATTACAAATCATTTATATATAAATAAAACAAAACATTAAAAACATGTAAACAGCTATTTCAAACTAAAAATAGCTCACTATATTTACTTTTCTATTTCGAATAATCCTTATACCAAGAATTTACTTTACAGACCCTAAGTCTTTTATAACAAAAGACTTGATCAACTACTTCTTCAAACAATCAATCCTTGAAGTATTCGTACCAACAATCAATATATCATCAACATATAACAAAAGAATGGTCTAAAGTAGTTTTCTTATAGCCTTATTCTTCCATAACTATCTCAAACTTCTTATGCTATTACCTTAGTGCTTGTTTCAAGTTATATAAACTCTTCTTCAACTTCCTAATATAGTCGTTTTTCTCTTTTACCTTAAAACTTTTTTCCTTAGCTTGTAGTTATATATCATTATTTATACTAAGAATAGTAGAACAAATTATGAATTTATTTTTATTATTAATTAACCATATATTAATTTATCAAATTTTATTAATGATTAGTAATATAATTTTAAGTTTAATATAATAATGTTTTAAGTCTTTCATTTACTTTTCATTTATTATAAAATAATATTAATAAATAATATGATCAAATTCTTAATTTAATTTCTAATTATTATTTTATAAATAGTCATAATTAATTAAATTTTATTTTTAATCAGTAAAATTTTGAAAATATAAATTATAAAATAATTTTTTGAATCACTCTAGATAGTAGTACCAACACATTGATATAATAAGAGAAATTAATCCATATTAACACCAAATCTAATAAATTGATAAGACATAAAAAATCAATCAAACCAACATTCAATCTAACAAGTCAATATACAAAAAATAATTAATTAACCTTGGTGATGAGCCCAACAGTTTGATAAGATAAGAAAAATTAATCAACAATTATTTATTAAAAATAAAAATAAAACAATTATTATAAAATAAGATATTGATTATCTTGTTTATTGATTCTATTAGATAATAAATGAAATAAAAATATTAGATAATTATCATATGAATAATAAATATATTATTAGTTATTAATAAAATATATTATATTAATTATATTTATAAGGGATGCATAATATATATAGGAACAATTTTATAATTTTAAAAAGTTTTTCAGTACCATTCGGAAGTGAAAACTAGTACCGATACAGTATCAATATTTAAAACATTGCCCAGACCTTATTAACTAAAATATGATGTCTAGCTATCAAAGGATCAGTTGGTCATGTTTTGAGTCCTTAACTTCATGAAACATTATCCTGTTGAAATTTTCAGTTATTCTAAGTCACCATTTGATCGTTAGGAAGCAGTTTATGACATGTACGACAATCAAAATTATTACATTTAGATTTTTCAAATTCAACAAGAGATTACTAACCTTTGTCAAGTAGAAAATCCTTTGTAAGTCTATTATATAGTCTTAAAAATCTGTGGAGTAAATTAGAGGTTTATCGACCTTATACTGCTAGCCCAATTGGTTTTAGTAAACAAACGAAAGAAGATCTAAATTTTCATTTATTAACAAACCTTGGTCCTGAGTATGAGGATTTAAGGTGTCATATTCTTATTAATGTTGAATTCTTATTTTTAAAAAGTGTTCTTGCAGCAGTCCAATTTGAGGAAGGTCATAGGAAGGTTATGCCTAGCAGTATTACTGTACATGCTTCAAATGTTTGCGCATATATTGCTAATCGATCCTTTCTCTATGGATCATTTCTCTACCACTGATTGTTGTATGTTTGTTGGTAATCTTGTTTCATGGAAAAATAAAAAACAATTTATTGCTCATTCTAGTACTAGAGCCAAATATCCAGTTATAGCTTCTGCAACTTGCAAACTAATATGGATTAAACGCCTCCTTACTGATATGGGTTACTTATGTAACTCTCATACCTTTTTTTCTGTCACAATTAGGTTGCTATGAACATCGTAACTAACCCGATATTTTATGAAAGAACAAAACATATCTAAGTGGACTATCATTACATCCAATAGCAAGTTCAGTCCAAGTTCATTAAGGGCCTTGGTAATTAAGAAGAACATTGCATGCAGTTCAAGGAGATGCATGCCACCAAATACACTCACTTACGCACCACAAGGCTACTTTACAATTCCTAAGATATG
>JAOXYD010111596.1:0-11453 GCA_028565735.1 Pinacopodium congolense
GCATAAAGTTTAGATCGACTAAAATTTTAGAATAGTATTTAATTCCAATTATTAGTTCTTATTTAAATATATCAATTAGATCTATTTAAAACTTACGGGTGATAAATTTTAGTATGAGATTAAAAAATTGTATTTGATCAAATTTATAAATATAACATAATATTTCAATGATGTGTTAACATTCTGCCACATCAATTACCACATTCTACCACATTAATTATCACAATAACACTACATTAGTGACTAAGATAAAATTAATAAGGGGTACGATGAAAATTTCTTAAAAGTTTAGGAAGCATTTTAACTTTTCTAAAAAATAAGAAATAAATAAAAAAATATTCAAACTACAAAGGGGGTAGTGTGTGTTATCCCTAATAGCACTTAGTAGAGGGTTGAATTGAGTACTTAAAATTTTTTAAATTAAAGTCTAAACTACTTAAACCAATTCTTTCTATATGAGTCCCTAAACATCAATTCAAATCATATGAAAATGCCATGCTAATTATAATTTAACAATTCAAATTAAGACTATTCAAAATCAATCATAATATGCCAAAAAAAAAAATAATAGGAGTAAGGTGGGAAGATATATAAAATTTTTTTAGTGTTCCACAAATCAATCCTTAGCCTACGTTCACTGGCCAACTCTTATTGAAAATTTTACTATATCAAACGATCTTCTTTATACAGGTGAAGAAGAGCCATTACAAATCTTTCTTTAGAAGAAGAGTAATCCAATATAATATTATTTTAAGTGAGTGAAGAGAAATCTAATACAAAATCTTTCTTTATGAAGGGCTAAAAATAACCCCATTCCATACTCAAAGTTAATAATTTTAACATAAAAACGAGCCCCTAAAAATTAATCTCACAACTTTAAATTGAACACATACTATCTCAATTACTTTCTTAATCAAAACAATAGCTAAAAAGGTTCAAACTATGAATGCTTACCGATCATTTATCTCAAATTCATTCAACCAACTTAGGAATTCAATTAGTGCTCTTATAAATATTAAACTAGTATAAAGATTGTTTATAAACACTTAGACTAGTTATATATAAGTTTTTCAAACTTTCATAGCCATTAAAAACACAAAAGAAACATTACATATACTCAAAAAGCTATTAGACAAATACTATTAGCCATTATATATAGCTATCAGTTGACTAATGTCATTGAGTCGATTGATCAAGATACTGATCGACCAATTCTAATGAAATTGCTATACTATTGACCAAATATAAGACACTAGTCGACTACACCCTTTAAAACAATCAACTAGTCGATTGACTTAAGACATTGATCAACCAATACATCTACAGAACTAGTTATAGGTTCTATAGCCAACCAAAATTAATCCGAAATACCTTCAAATTAATTCCAATTTGATTTAAATAAATTCTTACAAGTTTCAACATTGACCACAATATCTATGAAATACCAAGACATCATAATTAAGAATTAAGATAAATTATGTCTTGGTTTGCAGCAAATTAAACTCCCTTTCAAAACTTTCACTTAAAATTCAATTCTAAACCATTCTAAATCCATTTCTTTCACTTTAAAAACATTACATAAGTTACAAAACTATTTCCAAGTCTGTTTCAATTTTCAAAATATTTCAATTTATTCAACCATAAAATTTACCTTGATTATAAAAATTTTTCATTATAAAAACTTTCAAAACCTTTTTAAAAATTTTCAAACTTTCTCAAACATTTCAAAAACTTTATTTTCGCTCCACAACCAATTCATATAAGTTCTAAAAACTTCTCAAAAGTTGTTTTAGGCACCAAGACATTTCAATTAAAAAAATATATAATATGTCTTGGTTTATGGATATTTTCCATTTTAAACTTTTCGTAAACTTCTCAAAATCAAAATTCCCATCAAACTTGACTTTAAAACATATTCAAACATATATACACACATTCAGTCAAACTTAAATAACTTTTTAAATGACTTTAGCACATCAAGAGAAATACTTTAAAACAAGTCATCCAATTTCCTTCTAATTATGAAACTTTTATACTAGTATGAAACTCTAGCCAAATCCTATTATACAAATACAATAAATGAACTCTACCAAACTCTATAACTTTGAACAAACTCCTCAATGCAATGGTCATGCAAGTTTTTGAGCCCTTCAAGTATTAATAAGAATAAGGCAATACTTACAACCAAAAATACAATTCTATACCTATTCAATCTTGATTTTCTTTTTCTTCAATTCTTGATCTTCTCATTAATTCTTTCTCTATGTCAATTTTTTTCTTCATAAATTAACTTCCACATTGGACTCCAATATGATCTTTCACAATTTGCATTAATCTAACTTTTCAATATATAAAACTAAAATATTAGTAACAAAATTGTTTTGCCATTATTAAAACTAATGATGGGAACTTCCATTGGTTCAATATGATGTAATTTATTCAAAATTTAATTAATAGTATTTTTATAAGTTTATAAAAAGTTTTCACTTTTTCAATATGAGATTTGATATTTCATATAGTATCTCAAGTCCATACTAGCCTAATAATAACTTTAAATTGAATTAAAGAGAACCACAAATCTGAAAAATAATTAACTAAAAACTAATTAGCGATATCTTTCATAAACTTATAAATGCTTTCACCTTTTTGAAATGGGAATTTGGCACACACCTCTCATATGAAATGTCACAATAATATTAGAAAATATTATAAATGTTTAAGTATTAATGATATTCACAAATAAATTAGAAAAGTTACTCCTTTAAGATATATAGATATGTATTTATAAAGAAGGTTGAAACTTTTGGTGATTTAATTAGAATATAATTTTAATTTTATCCAATTTTCCTTTATTTTCTTTTTGTTTGATCTATTACATTATGTTAATAATGATTCTAAATTATTATTTAAAATAATATTCGTGATAAGATAAATAAAAAACTTTATTTTGTCTTTAATTTTATATCAAAGTTAAAATCCAATAAAGCATTATTAATATTTTAGTATCAAGAATTTTAAGGTGATTTGGCTTACTTTTTCTTATATGATTTTCATATAATTTAATCATACAATAATTTGATTAAAAATAAAATATAGATTTATTATTTACTCTATTTGAATTGAATCAAAAGTAATTAATTATTATGATTACATTTAAAATTTATTTTTAAATTGTCTTTCTACATTAATAAAGGAATTTTAAAATATTAATAGGAGAGAAAAATGAAACATTTTTCTTAATTATTTTAGGATATGTATTTTATATTAATCACTTAATTTTCTCCATAGGTTTCATTTATGATCATTAACCCCTAACTAAATTATCATTAATTTAGGTGATAGAGATGTATTTTATAGTATATCTATATGTGTTTTAATTTTGTTTCATCCTTATTTTAATATTTAAATACTTAAATAGTGTTCCTTTTGTATTTATATATAGATTTAATCATTGAATACAAATACAAATTAAAAGGGTCACGTTTTGAGGATAAAAGCTATGAAGGTGATTTAAGGATGCATTAGTTACATTTTTATAACTCAGATTGATCTAAAATTTTATGAGGTGTAAGATCATTATGTAAGGAACCTAAATACCAAATTTCATGGCCATATGAGATATACAGAAATTAGAGTAGAAAAAGTGAAAATAGGTGAAAGTTATCAAATTTCTTAGACTTAAACAACCCTAGTTAAACGACATAGTTTAAGTCCCTAGGAGTGCCATTTTACTCATTGTCAATTGAAAAAAAAAAAGAAGGGCAACGAGGTCTTTTCATTATGGTTTGGTTTGCTTTATTTGGTGGTTTGCGACAAACTCACCATTAAGACCGAAATTTAATATGGCATGAATTTTATAATTTTAATTTCATCATTAATTTATTTTCAATATGTATTTGTGTTATTTATTTTTTATAATTTAATTAATTTAATAAACATAAAAATAGGGATTAACTTCTAAAATATTTATATAAGAAGAGTGCAACTAATTGATTAACTGTAATGCTAAGAAAATATTTCATCTTAAATCTTAAATTGATGATGAGACTTAAAAATATATCATGTATTATTTTAATAGATTAGCTCACATAATAAACATACAAACACAATATAAAATGAATCTACCAACGTGTGTTAGATTATTTAACATTAATGACCCATATTCCTTATTGGAATTGAGACCAATTAAAAGACCCAAAATGATGGCTATTGGGTAATTCAGATTGTTAGACTCAAATGGACTATATAGACCCTTTCCTCTCCCTTCGAAATAAGTAAGTTCATTGTATAAGAAGTTATACAGTATAGTTTCTCTACCATTAGAGAAAACAGAAAAGATCAGAAGGAGAGAGGAAATAAAATCTTTGCAATTATAAACATGGATTTAGGTTTGCTTCTAATGTTTAATGGTGATTTATGATCCTATTAAAGTTTTTCAATTGGTATCAGAGCATGGATTACTCACCCTTATGGTTTTTACATTCAATGCCATTAAATTGCTATAGTTATATGTTGAAAAAGCACAATATAGTTCAATTCTTAAATGTCAATGCCTTCTTACAGATTTCATATATTAATTGTTGGATTTGGTGTATAACTCGTTAGAATAGAATAGATTGTTTATGAAGTTATCATTTACAAAGCATGAAAGAAATGAAACCCAAATGTGAATGGCTTAGAGTGAGACACAAACAGTTTTAGTGTGAGAAACCTCTAATTTTATGTTGATTTGCCACTGAATGGGTTAATGGTAAAGGTAATTATTGATGGCTTGGGAGGCTTTTGGTTTTTGTAGTGTGAAACCTGCAAGAGAAGCCATGAAAGCAAATTATAAAAAAAAAAAGGTAAACAAAGAAACACAGATACAGTTAAGAGGAAGAAGGTGAGGCACGTGCAATGTATATGCCTCACCCATTAAGCACCTAACAGGTGCAGGAAGGACTGGCAAGTGCAATGCATGCACTAATCGGGCTTCTTCAGGACTGGACTGGGCTGTTAGGCTAGCTGTCTCTCCTTTGGGCCGTGTTTTTCAGACTGTTTGGCTCGTATTCAACTGTTATGGACCAAAGCAGTTTTAGGCTTAATGGAATTTAAGTTTAGGTTATTAACAAACTTTTACTTTAGATCCTAGTTAAGGCTTTTAATTTAGAACATTAAATGGTTCATGAATTTATTTTAATTTGGGTCAATTGTTATGGATTTAATTTTGGACTTAATTAAATTATTTTCATTTCGGGTACTAATAGCTGTATTACTTCATAAAGTAATTAAATTAATTGATTTATTTTATTTGTTGTGATTAGTAGGCATAAATGTTGCACATATTTTTCTATACATAAAATAATTTTGAAAATTTAGTGCCATATTATATGTTTTACCTGATACTTTGAATATTTATATTACTCCATACTTGGAATTAAATTTTCCTATTATATATTGAAAGTGATACATGACATTATGGTAATGTAGAATAGTTTGTTAATTACCAAAGTTGACCAAACTAATTAAATTAAAATTTTTATCATGTATGATAATTATCCAATTAAATGTTTATTGCATGGAAAGCTTATTAGTCACCAAAGTGGTCTAGCTTGGAAATATTTGAATATTTAATTGTGAAAATTTTAATTGTTCATGTTGTTATGATGCTATTAAATGACATAAAAGTTTTAATAAACAATTGAGATCATTAATTATAATGTTTGGAGGTTACCTAAAGGTAGACCATTGCTTATAATTAATGATATTAAAGGGACTTATAAACATATTTAGTTAATATGATTGTATATCCAAAGATAACATACATGTTGACTAAAATATAATTAATTGTCCATTATAGTGAATTTTATTGGCATCTTTATATATTACAGCTATATATTTAAGTATCACCCAAAGAAGAATTTAAATACATAATCAAAGTTATTAATTATTTTGAATCTATTTAGGTTTATTCAAAGCATTAATATGTGGGCTATATGTTGTGTTTACAACATCTACAAAATTTATTTTCTTTAGGAAATGAGCTTACCAAGTTCAATGGTCTGAACAATGCAGATTGGTCTAAACAAATTCAATTCTAACTGGGTGTAATGGATTTAGACTTGGTCATAGTTTCAGACAAAAGGTCGTAGGTATAATCGAGACTAGTTCTAAAGCTAACAATTCTTATTATGAGGCTTGGGAATGGTTAAAATATGCTGAGCTTAAACTTGATACGAATGATGATCATAGAAAATATTAAGCCCTCAATGCCTAAGACGG
The DNA here is from genome assembly GCA_028565735.1 of Pinacopodium congolense. NCBI lineage: Eukaryota > Viridiplantae > Streptophyta > Magnoliopsida > Malpighiales > Erythroxylaceae > Pinacopodium > Pinacopodium congolense. The sequence continues at coordinate 6,262 of JAOXYD010111596.1, forward strand.
ATAATGTAAAGGAGTTCATGTTAAAACTTAAAGAATGTTCCCAATAAAAAATAGTTGACAAGTCCATAGTAGGGGCTTTAATAAGTGAGTTGACGACTAAAAAGCTTGACTGATCACAGTCCATTCACGATCGTGTAACTTATATTTTAAACCTAGCTGCAAAACTGAAATCTATGGGTATAGATATGAGTAAGTCCTTTCTGGTACAATTCATTATCAACTTATTTCCTCTTGAGTTTGACTAGTTCCAAGTGAACCGCGACACCCTTAAGAAAAATGAAACCTTCAGTAAATTAAAGTCATGTTGGTTCAAGAGGAAGGGAGATTAAAGAAAATGAAGGAGCACTCCATTCATCTCACATTTCATCAAGGGGCTAGTGGCAGTAAGAATAAACCAGTAAAGAAAGGCAAAGATAAAGATAAAACTCTCAACAAGGTTAATGAGGATCGACTCTATAAAGACAAAGGTGCCATTCCTATAAGAAATATGGTCACTTCAAAATGGATTGCCTTAAAAGGAATGCTTGGTTTAAAAAGAAAGGTACATACTATATTTTAGTATGTTTTGAATTAAACCTTATTAAAGTGCCTATAATACTTGATGGTTAGATTATGATGCAACTACTCATATGCCACATGATTTTCAGGGATTCCTTTCAATCCAAACCATAAACAGAACTAAAAAGTTCTTGTATATAGGGAACAAAAGATGTAGGTTTTAACTTTAAGATTGGAAATTGTGTTTTTTTATAAACATAAGTATTATTATGGTTCAAGTACTTTAATGAATTGTTTATATCGTTTTAATCTTGATGTTGATTTTGTTGAATCTCTGTATCATGTTGATCATATTGTAGGAAGTAAACGTAGTGCACATAATGAGTATTTTGCTTTCTTATAGTATAAAAAGATTAGGTCATTTATCCAAGGAAAAGGGTACAGAGGTTAGTGAAAAATGAAATCTTATCTCAATTGGATTTTGCCAACTAGGATATATGTGTGGATTGCTTTAAAGGTAAGCAAATCAAACACGTATCAAAATATCACGCCACAATAATTAGTGAATCACTTGAAATAATACACATTGACATCTGTGTTCCTTTCAATGTTTCTTTGTGGAGCGGTGAAAAATATTTCATTACCTTTATCGATGACTTCTCACGATATGGTTATATTTATCTATTGCATAAAAAGTCTCAGTCTATAGACATCCTAGAGGTATTCGTTAATGAGGTAGAATGGCGATAGATAGAAAAGTAAAGATCGTGAAGTCTGATAGAAGTGGTGAATATTATGGTAAGTTTAACGAAAGTGAATAATGTCCAGGTTCATTTGAGAAATTTCTTGCAAGTCGAGGCATTTTTGTACAATACACAATGCTTAGAATGCCACACCAAAATGGTGTAGCTAGAAGGCATAATCGTACTCTTATGGATATGGTTAGGAGTATGTTAAGTTATAGTACTATACCTTTATCATTGTGAATACAAGCATTCAAGACCGCTATGTATCTACTTAATAGGATTCCTAGTAAGGCAGTTCCTAAGACACTTTATGAATTTTAAATAGAAAGGAAACCTAGTTTAAGATACTTTCACATTTGGGGTTGTCTGGCATAAGTAAGGCTATATAATCTACATGAAAAAAAGTTTGATGCGAGAACCGTTAGTGGTTATTTTATCAGTTATCTTGAAAAGTCAAATAGATATAAGTTTTACTGCACTAACTTAGTACGAGAATAGTTGAGTCTGGTAATACTCGATTTTTTTTAAAATGATCAAATAAGTGGGAGTGAGGAACTACGAAAAGTAGAGATTGAAGAGAGTCGAGTTGAAACTCCTCCATCAAGTGTTATTTCTCCAGTTGTTATTCCTCTTGTTGGATTACGGATACATAACATACCGGCACAATAAATAAATGTTCCAACTCTACAAATTGACCATATTAATAAAAAACCAGTTCTAGATGCGCAAGTTACAAATGATTAAGTGATGCCATAAGAAATAACATTACGAAGGTCTGTAAAGTAGAGAAGACCAGTTATTTAAAGTGACTATGAAGTTTATTCACTTGAATATAAATGTGACTTAAGTATTGATAAGGATCCAGTCTTGTTTAAACAAGTCATAGAATGTAACAATTCTGAAAAGTAGTTCAATGCTATGAAAGAAGAGTTAAAATCAATGGATGACAACAAAGTCTGGGAATTAGTTAAATTGCCAGTTGGTGCTAAGCAAGTGGGCTGGAAATGGATCTTTAAAACCAAAGTGAGTCATAATGCAACATTGAAAGATATAAAGCCAGACTTGTTACCAAAGGTTACACTCAAAAGGATGGTATTGACTATAAAGAAACCTTCCCTCTAGTTTCAAAGAAAGACTTCTTAAGAATTGTTATGGCTCTAGTGGCTCATTATGATTTAAAGCTTCACTAAATAGATGTAAAGACCACCTTTAAAAACGGTGACTTAGAAGAAGAAGTTTATATAGATCAACTGGAAGGTTTTAAATCACAGGAAATGATATGTTAGTGTGTAGATTAAAGAAATCAATATATGAACTAAAACAAGCTTCCCAATAATGGTAGCTGAAGTTTAATGATATCATTGTGCCTTACGATTTTATAGAAAATACTGTCGATCGGTATATCTATATGAAGTTTAGTGAGAGCAACTTCATTATATTAGTCCTATATGTTGATGATATCCTTCTTACTGTTAATAATATGACTTTGTTACAAAATGAAAAGAGTTTTCTCTCTAAGAATTTCGAAATAAAAGATATGGTTGAGGCATCATATGTGATAGGAATAGAAATATTCTATGATAGATCACAAGGATTGTTAAGATTGTTTCAAAAAAGTTATCTCAAGAAAATATTAGAGAGATTTAAAATGGATAAGTGCTTTGTAGAGATAGTTCCAATTCAGAAAGGAGACAAATTTAGTCAAATGTAATTTCCAAAAAATGATTTGAAACGTAAAGAAATAGAGTCTATTCCCTATGCGTCAGTAATTGGGAGCTTAATGTATGCTCAAATATTCACTTGGCTGGATATCAGTTTTACTGTTGAAATGTTGGGCCAATATCAAAATAATCCCGGCATGGACTACTAGAAAGCTGCAAAGAAATTCCTTAAGATATTTACAAGGGACAAAAAATTATATGCTCATATACAGAAAGTCAACCTATGTAGAAGTGATAGGGTACTCAGATTTAGTCTATGTCAATTGTGTAGACTCAAGAAAATCTACATTCGGTTATATGTTCCTGTTAGCTGAAGGAGTAGTTTTATGGGAAAGTGGAAAGCAGCCCGTCATTACTACTTCCACTATGGAGGCTGAATTTATGGCATGTTGTGAGGCTACGGTTCATGAATTGTAGTTGTAGAACTTTATCTTAGGTCTTAGTATTGTCGACAGTATCATTAGACCTTTAAGAATTTGTTTTGATAACTCCGAAGCAGTTTTCTTCTTTAAGAATGGAAAATATTCGAAGGGTACAAAACACATGGATTTGAAGTACTTGTCTGTCAAAAAAGAAGTGCAAAAACATAAAGTGTCAATTGAACATATTGGTACTGATTTAATGATAGTGGATCCGTTAACTAAAGAATTACAGATCAAAACATTTATTGGCCATGTTAAACGAATGGGCATCATAAATAAGTCTTTGTTAGCATTGTGATCTGACATGTATATATACATATGATTGCCTTTCTCGAATTGTATTGATACTTGTGATTTCAATTACAGTCATATTTTTACCTATTAACTTGTTATTCATAGTATGTTGTATACACGTATTGTTTATATGTGATAATAATTACAATATTTCTCACTAAAAGTTTTATGAGTTAAGTTGGTCATGTGATACACTAAAATTCTTATTGCCATGATCCGTTCATCTTAATCCAATTCCAGTTGATTTGATAAATCCAATGTAATAATATGCGCTTAAAATTTATCGTTGAATCATCATGTCCTAACATGAGTCAAATAGGAGATTGTTAGATTATTTAACATTAATAACCCATATTCCTTATTGAAATTGAGACGAATTAAAAGACCCAAATTGATGGCTATGGATAATTTAGATTGTTGGACTTAAATGAGTTATATAGACCCTTTCCCCTCCCTTCGAAATAAGTAAGTTCATTGTATAAGAAGTTATACAGAACAGTTTCTCCACCATAAAAGAAAATAGAAAAGATCATAAGGAGAGAGGAAATAAAAACTTTTTAATTATAGACATACATTCAGGTTTGCTTTTAATGTTTAACGGTGATTTGATCCTATTAAAGTTTTTCAACAAGCATAACATATCCTAATTCATTAAAAATGAAGATGGCGGTAAGTTAAATTCCAGACCTCTTAGTCTCTTAAGACTTCGATACTTTTTAAACCATTCAATTTAAAAGTTTCATCTAATGGATGAGGCCCATACTTGAATAGGATATCATTTTAAACCATAAATTAACCCTACATTATTTTAAAAAAGGATTTTAAGGCCTTAATTATATGACCTTTATGTGGTGGTCATTATAGAGAAAAAATTAAAATGCTTCTTACATCTCAAATAATTTGTTGAATAAAAAAATATTTTTTATTTCTCCTTAAGATAATCATAAATATCAGAAAGAGTATCAAACATTTTCCTTTAATAAAATTATCTAGACAACAAGTCATAAATAAATAAGATATATCCCATATAATCGCCAGTAAGGATAGTGCCATTTGAACTTAGAACTTCTTAGTGCCTTTAAAAAATCTTTCAACAAGAAAACGTTCAAAATGATTTATAAGTTATTTATAGGCTTCATCCATTAACAAACTTCCGGGTTGAATGGTGCTTAACATACAGAACATAAGCCATCAATCTTTAATTATTTATTATGAACCCATAATTTTATTTCTAATGTTCCCCGTCGCCCCGGCGAATCTAAACTGTCAGGTAATTCGCCAGAAAAGATCACCTTCTAATGCCGTCTGATGGTGCACTTTCTTTTCTTTTGATGAAGCTGCCGTCAGAAATTGGTAGTTAGTCAGTTGAAGTCCTAATCTAACTTTGTCCTTACTCCATGAAAGATAGGATAGGGGCTGCGATAAATTGTTCTTCTGGTTTGACAGTGAACCTGCACTTGAATCCATCAGCTTCAGTTGGTGATTTATGCTCTACCTTTCCAGGGAATGGA
>JAOXYD010111616.1:0-11452 GCA_028565735.1 Pinacopodium congolense
AACATTGTCCCCAATGTTTAAAATAGAAATTGAAAAGCATAATGTAGGAAAGAAGGGAAAGAAACACACTTGTTTGATATATACTTGAAGATCCGTTCTTGTAATAGAAAGGATGTGTAGGAATTGGAATCATAAGAAAATCAACACAAAAAATAGTTAAAAGAAGCTCCACTCATATAAATATGGAAGTAACTACATCAAAGAGCGACATATATCTAAAAAACAATTATCAGATCTAACTGAAAAACAACGAAGACATATACTATTGAACTGAAACAACAGGAACAATCGAAACAATCAAATCATCTGAATGAATAACCAAAATAACTACGAAGAAGGGTCATCGATATGCTGGGAATGTTGATAATCTTCTAGGCTCCAAATTCGAGCAGTCAACTCATCGACTTAATGCTGAAGACTATCAAAATGGCAAGTTATCTCGAAGAATAACAAAGACTTAAACTATGAAAGGTCAAAAGTGAGACGATCCTCCATATTAATTAAGTACTGGATCATATCAACCTAAGGATTGTCTGAAGTAGGTGACGGTGGTGGGACTAAAGTAACAGCAGTAGGCGAATGTAGGTGAACGCTCGGAGTGGTCTCAGATGAAGCCTCACCTATATCCTCTTGAATCCCGGGCTATTCAACATCATTGGGTGGATCCTCACCCTCACAAAGTAGATGCCAATGGCCTCCCTGATATGTGAAGTGCCACATCTTAAGCACACTTACATTGATGATGTTCCGACGAGTATAATCATTAGACTCTAGAGAATCTAAGGGAAATCCCACGTCTGGAAATATCCTAGTAAGCAAGCAAGGAAAATAGAATTCCTTTATGATTTAACCTTAAAACACTCATACAACCAAATCAGACTCACCAAACTAAGGGTAAACTATGGAAAATAAACCAAACTCAATTCAAACACTCTTAAAAGGCTTCAACACAATTATTTGAATTCAAACACAATAGATTGAGGTTAGGTTGCCTCCTAGAAAGTGCTTCTTTAAGATATTTTAGCTGGACATTAAGGTTAAAGAATTTTACTTCTCTTCCTTGGTCCATAATCCATTAGCTTCAATTCATTTTCTATAGAAAACAAATGGGCCAAAATGAGAATGGTTTTTAAAGGATTTGAACGAATTGCATCATTTAACCATTGATCCTTAATGAAACACCAATCATGACTTGGAAAATACCATGGTCAAAAGTCTTGAATTACCATAGTTAGCTCTGAATTGAAAGCATGAACACCAATGAAATAAATAAGCTCCAACGCTTTCTGACCTTTAACTTCACTTTCTTTGACAAGTTCACAATGATTAAGAACCTTCAAAACATTGCCTTCAATTTGAAATTTATCCTCAACAACAATGAAATCAACATAAACACTTTCCATTCGATCATCCAATGGGAAGGCACAAACACTTCCTTCAACTTCAGCAACTTCACTTTCACTTTCTCTTGCAACACTTTCCTTATAATCATCAATCTTCTCCGTATTATTTACAAAAGGAATTGGAAAATCATCATATCATCCATAGCACAAACTTCTAATTCTGATGGCTCACATTAAAAATATGGAGTTGGATTAATAGGTGTGATCGTTTTCATCTGTAGTTCTCTCAAATTTGGATAAGAACTTCCTAACTCTTGAACTATGGATTTATTATTGGCTAGATGCTCATCTAATTGAGATAAATTGAACAAGGGTACTCGCAATTTTTAAAACAATTGAAAAGATCGCTTAGATAGAGAATTTAATCTCTACAGATATGGAATCTTAGGTTAGAAAGATTGGACATTTGAATCAACAAATAACCTAGGTAAAAAATTTCTATTTCTAACTTCTTTCACTTCTTCACTTCTTTCCATCACTTCTCTTTCATTCACTTCCTCGTTTTCATGATCCTTTGGTACAGTGATGGCCATAACATGCTCTTCAGAAGTAGGTTCAGACATAGAAGGTAAGGGTTGAGGTAACCGCTCATTTATTATTCAAACGATCTGACCTACTTAAGTCTCTAAATTCTTAATTGAATCTTTACGGTTTTGCATCCTATACTCATTTCTTTGAATATACTTCATCACTGTATCTTCAAAATTAATCTTTTCTTGGCCAATTGGATTAGAAAGAAGTTCAACTTGAGGGTTGACATTAGACTTTTAGTTGTCAAAATGGGATAGCTTTCCTAAGAAAATGGATAAGAGTCCACTCCTTACAAAGTATAAGAACAATAGTCTTGACCAGGATAAAAGGCACAAGAGGGTCTTAATTGACAACCAATAGAAGCATGGAAGGTACTACCATAAAATTCACAACCTATAGGACTATAAAATACGTCACTACCGCACTGAGCTTGTAAACTCTCCAATTTCTTGTTCTGGGCTACCAATTGAGCTTGAAAAACTAGGGTTTCATTAATAGCGGGAACTCTAAATGGTTTCCTACAAGAAGGCTAAAAAATGTGTTGAAAGCTATTAGATGCCATATCCTTAATCAAGTCATATGTTTCACTTGGGGTTTTGGTTCTTAAAGTTCCTCTACAAGCAACATTTACGATACTACAAGCGGATGGTTTGAGTCCTAAGTAGAAGATATGTGCTAGCTCACAAATACTGAAATTATGCATTGGACATTCAGTAAGTAGCTCCCTAAATCATTCCCAAGACTCGTGAAAAATCTCGCTCTCATATTATTGAAAATATGAAATCAAAATTTTTGTAAGTCATATGGCACCCAAGAGGGGGGTGAATTGTTGTATTAAAAAACTTTTTGCAAACTCAAAACTAGTAATCTAATTCAATTTGAACACTAAATGCAATCACTAAACCAAGATTCAACCTAATATGGAATGTTAATGGAAATATTAAAGTGAATGCAATAAGAGAGTTTATAGAAAGACACAAGGCACTTTTTTAAGGAAGGTCACCTACCCCAAAGATAGGCTACGTCTCCCTTCCAGCTACTTGATGGATGATTCTATACTAATCAATCAAAACAAGTACAATCCTTTTCAAGGTAAAGAGTAACCTTTACAATCTTGATTCCAAGGGTCAAGAGGAACCTAACAACCACAATCTTATTCTAGGTCAAGAGGAACCTATCCCAAGTCTTTTCAAAGCAAAGAGTAGCCTATACAATTCACAACTTACCAAATAACTCAAATTCCCCAAATTAAAGTAACCAATTACACCTTGAAAAGGTGTTTCACTCGATGCACAATTAAACTAAGGGCTTATGCTTTCAATGAAAGATATGAATGAATAATAACAACCTTGAAAGCCTAAACAAACTTAGTGTGGTAGAAAGCAATCACAAAAATGTGTATATGTTCAATCAATATGATCAAGATGCTCAATTCACAAATTCTGGACAAATTAAGCACTTGGTGAATATTCATCTCAAACTACCAATATAAGTGCTTAAAAATCAATCCAAAAATACTAGAACAATCTTAACACCTTATGTGAACTAGTAGCAACAATGTTATGAACCCAGAATTTATTTATGTAATAAAATTCGTGATAAAATAAAGCACACTCAAAACTAGACAGTTTCAATGTCTTAACACACTAATGCACACAATTGATCAAATACTCAATCTAAAATTTGAAACTTAGTGCAATATTATTCTTAAGAACTTAAACAAACAGAGAACAATAATAGCCAACACAAAAAAATAGGTTAAGCAGATTGAAATCAGGTTCAAACTTGAAATAGTGAAAACATATGCTATTTTGAAGTGTATAGAGTTTCTAGCTCAATGAAGGCTTAAACAGGTCTCAAAAATTCAAAACTAAGTTCAATAAAAAACTAGGGACCTTAAGCAAACTGAAAAATTAAACAACACAATTTTAGAAACACATTTAAGCACCTGAAATTGAATTTTAATCTAGAACAGTCTTAACAAAGACAATTTTGAAATAAGAACGAATTCTAGCTTTAATCTGTTGAAATAATGTTTCTAAAATGTAAAAGATGAATCAAATATGTTCTTAGACACTTAAGCAAGATATCAAATACAATTACACACACTCAGAAACATAAACTTATATAAACAAATCGAATAGAAATGAGAGCAGTGAAAGAGTGTACACTTTGAAAATTGTCATGAATTCAGGTGATTTAATCTATTATTGGAGTGTCTAGAGTATTGCAATTCGTTTATGAGGAGTATTTATAGTGTTAGGAGGCCAAAAGAGGGTTTTACAGAGGTTTAGAGACATTAGAATGAAGACAAAAGGCATAAGACCCAAAAGAGGAAACTAGCCGTTGGGTTCTGATCAGACAACGGCACTCTCTGCGAGATACAACAACGCCGTTTAGCTCAAGAACAGCCCGTCGTTTATGCCTTCTGGATACAAGGTACAACGGTACCTCAACATGATGCCGTTGTGGATGAACAGCCCGCCGTTGATGTCTAGAATACACAGACTATTCTGCACAATCGACTCCAAAAAATTCCAATCAAGTTCCTAATGATAATTAAGACTTGAAACACCTTTAAAATCATCTATTGAAGCTATATGAATGATCAAATAACTTAAAACAATTCAAATACAAGATTTGACGTATAAATTGAGATGATATGCACTTTTGAAACTTCAAATACAATGCATGATCAATCCTAAGCCCTCAGGTCAATTTAGCATTAAGTAAAACTTACAAGCATATTTGAAACAACCTATCTAAGGTCTTGAAACTCCCAATTCAATTGAATTGCCATTATCTTAAATTTTGACCTTCAAACTCCAAGCTATCCATAATGGATTCTTTTTTTAAACATACCTAACTTTAAGATTACCATCATAAACTCAAACCATCAGTGATTAAGCATGTTTTGTTATCATCAAAACCAAGATTGGAACCTCCCTTGGTTCAACAGTTCTAAATTCTGTACTTATTGTTTAAGTTTTCATAACTCTGTTTTTGTAGTTGCTTGTTGAATAGGAATATAAGATAGGGGTCTATTTTGAAAGAGTATGTTCTTTGAAATTTTACTTCTTGATTTTTATCTAGAGATGCTTGACTAGAGCTAATATTGTCAAAAGTCTTTTGAGGTGGAATTAAAGAGAGTGGTTGATGTATAACAGGTATTTCAGTTATTTGAGGAGTATTGTATGCTCCTATTTTTACTATATTCATGAATAATGAATCTAAGTAGATACAGTCTATAGATTTTAATTCAATACTATTCACTGAGTTGGTTAAAGCATAACTAATGCTATAAGTAATAGAAAAAGGATACTATCCTAGTTTCATAAGGTTTGCTTCTTAAAATTTATATGTAATAGTAATAGCTTTATTCAGATTATTAGATATTAATGGAAGATTGAGTTTTAATCAAGTATCAAACTTGATTTTCGTATAAGTAAGATTTGAATTCATAATTGCAATGATTTGATTATTTAGATTTGTCATTCTTTCATCTAAAATTGCTAAACGTATAGGTGAATCTATTTCTTCTTAATAGGTTGACTGTATTAAAATGTAAATAGTTGATAGATGTATATAACTGATTTTTTGTCTATGTTCTTTTTTTATACTTTTTAAATGCTTAGAGATTTGATTTTCATTGATAAGATTAATATGAAAACTGCCTTGGCATTGTTCTATTTGGATTGGAGCTTCAGATAAGATTTTTCCATTCTAAATAAGGTTTTGTCTATAAAATAATGTTTTTAATCTTGAAGGAATTTTGATATCTTGTCTGTCTTTGAGATCTAATTGTGCTTTAGCGATATGGTTAAGTTTATCATGAGAAATAATTGCATCTAAGTGGAAAAATCCTATATTTTCTTTGACTTGAATTGTCTAATTATAATCTATCTGAAGGAGTTGTCATTTATTAGTTAGGAAATATTTCGTCTATAAGAGATGGGAAATTTCCTCGATATTTATGAAAATGGTTATAAAATTTTTGTTTTGATATAAGAATATCTTAATCATAAGATTGCATCATATTTTTAGCTTCAGTAAGTCTTAATTTGAAATATTATGTTGCAAATGCTTTTTTATTAGATTCAGCTTGATTAAGATATTTTTGATAAATAGAAATCTTATAATAAAGATTATGTTGACAATGCTTGATAATTGAGAGTTGATAAAATTTTGATTTGCATTCGGTGCAGGTGGTTTCAACTTGATTAGGAATTGAAGACGATGCTTCCATTTAATTAGGAGAGTTGAGAGATGCTGGAGGAGGAGCAGATGGGGGATCAAAAATTTATGTTGCTCGAATTGCATTGATTATATATTGACATAAAAGGATTTCTTTTTGGAATGCTATGGGTTCTTCTAATGCTGTTTCTAATTCATAGTACTCATTAATACTATCTTGTAATTCATGTATACATATTTTTCTAACATGTCTATTTGGAAAATCTATCATTTCAAAATGATAAATATTTCGATTTATATGATGTTTTGTATTTGTGATGCTGCTAAATTGGCTAATTGAGAGGAATAAAGTCTAATTCTTTTAGAGATTTGAGTTACTTGGATTGCTAAGGTATTAATTCGTTGTTGAATAAAATGTTGTTGATGAGGAATAAGATAAAATTCTTCTATTTGATGTGTTTGTAGAATTACTTGAAATCAAAAAATTCATCTTTGCTAATACTTATGATTATTTTTTAAATGCTTGAGCTTTGTTTTTAAAACTTTTCTTGCTAACATTTTATAAATGGGTGAAATAATGCATAATGGAATCATGTCTTAAAATGTTTATTTCATCAGTAATTTGATTTAAAAGATTTTCAAAATGTTGTATTTGATTTACTAAAGATAAAAATAATGGATTATTATGAGAATGCTCGATTTCTTAAATTTGAAGATTTAGTTGGAAAAAACAATGATAGAGAGATTTAACACGAGAAGAGATATTTCGATAAAAATTAATAAATTGAGTACAGATAGGGCAATAATAATTTTTCATGGTGATTATAGAGGAGAATATTGAAAATTCATAAGAGCTATTTTTACAATAAGATGAGGAGTAAGATGCTTATATCTAGAATGATATTGGAGATTCCATTTTGCTTCAGTGAGTAGTTTTTCGAACAATTTTTTAGAGGCTTTTGCTGAATTAGCTTTGGCTTCTAGTTCTGCATAATTGGGACTTGGAGATCTACTTTGTTCAGGATAGAATCGATGGTGATAGCTGATATATTGATTCCGAAAATAAATTTTTGGTTCATTGTATTCTTTGACTAATTCTTCAAGATGATCTACTTGTTTGACTAATTTGAGGCATTCGCTACAGATAGCCATCTTAGGTTGAGGTAGGGATATGTTCGTGATAATGTTCTATAAATTTATGAAAAGAAATAAGGATCTGTTGTTTTTGTTCTTGAGATAAAAGAAAAAGACTTAATTCATATTTGAAAAGAGTATAAAAGGTGTGTTTTTTTATTATATAAATATGAAGATAAGTGTTATATAGAAGTTAAATCTGATTAAATGATAATCCTAAATTAATTAATAGTAAATGTATGTCATAGAATATAGAATCACATATTGCACATCTAGAATAATAGATACATTTATGAAAAATACAATCATAAGTATAATGATGTTGATATTTAGAAGACATGTTTAAATAAATAAGATCATGCTTAAGAGATCAGAGGATTGATAATTATTTGAACACATGTTTGAGAACATATTCAGACATATATACTTGTAATTAAACTCAGTACCTACTTTAAGGAATTCTGACTTGGTGTTTCCCTTCTCCGACGCCATCGTGGCTTTTATACGGGATCAAGTCTTCCTTTAATTGGTTTCTTAATGAGTTTAATATATTTGTATATATAAAATACTTGAATGCATAAGATGATAAGAGAACTCGGGATTTTATTTAGTGAGAGAGAGGGGAAGAAGAGGAAAAAACTCCATATCCTTCCTCTCCGTTGAGGAGTACATTTTATAGTTGATAAGGGAATCTACAAGGACAACCCATTATCGATAAACAGGGAAAAGAAAAGACACACAAATAGTAAGATTTGACTGGGAAATGTGGACGTCCCTTACTTTACAACCGAAAGTAAAAAACAGGAAAATTATTTAAATTATACGTATGCAAAAATCACGAAGTACTAGGACTGGTTGGTCATATGCAGTGTGCTTTGGGTAAAGCAGAATGCTTTATATCATGTCGTCCTCTACAAAGGGCTCCATGTCATCAGAGGTAGGAGATTGAGGCGATAATGGAGGAGTGCTTTCGTCTAGTCCACTACAGAATGGAGGCGATAATGGAGGAGTGCTCTAAGATGATGTCAAATGGCATGCTTGATCTCGATAGGTAGTGCGGCACAAATTCCATCGAGCTTGACTAATGGGGCTTCAAATTGTTATTTGAGAAATAAGGAGTTATCTGGAATAGGATCTCTAAAAGTGGTGATTTTAAGAATATTAAAACCACAGTATGTAATGCAGCATAGAGCTCCTTTTGTGATTTTCTGAATGCTTTGGAAGACTCCTTCAAGATTGTTAATGATGAAAGTAGTGAGAATTTGAGGAGTCATATCATAAGTGGGTGCTTTGTCTAAGGTTGGGTTGTTTCTGTTGCTAATACCCATTTGGACAAAAGCAAATCAGGGAGTTATTAAGTTGCCTTCAGAATTAAAAAAGGGATAATTGCTAAAAATTTTAAGAAATACTTCACGGTCTTTGGCAAAGTGGGATTGATAACCTTTGATAGTGGAGGTAAAGGTTGTTGTGAAATATTGAAAAATAGCAGTTTTGTGAAAATAGATGGTTTTTACGAGACCTATTTCAAATAATAGATAAGTTGTCAAGGGATCTGCTTGAGGGAGTATGATTACCTTTGATCCGAGCTTGCCTCGGTTTATGGGATAGAAAGTATGTCTTAACCAATTGGACAAAATTAACCAAACCTTTACAAATAAGAATTGCATATGGATCATCTCAATATATCTGGTATGTTAGCTATAATAGTCATGTTATCATTCAAAAGTATGCTTTCATTATCCCTTCTATTTACCAACAATCCTCTGGAATACCTCTTATTCTTGGAAATAATTTCTTACGTCTTTATTATCCATTTACTCAACTTAAATTACATTACTTTAAAAACTCCTGAGATACCTCATATTAAAAAAAAATCAATCATTTTACATATACCAATTCATCATACTCCTTATTATAAGAAGCTCAAAGAAATTTCTAATGCTTTACAAGAATTACAAATTCAGTTATCTTTTCATATCACTAATCTTTCATCATATCACTAATCTTTCATCATATCAATTAGAAGTGGAACAATTAATAGATCAAGTATGTAGTGAAAATCCTTTAGATCAAGCAAAAAATACTAATACTGAACTCATTGAAATAAAATTAAAAAATCCTACTCAAGAAGTAAATGTCAAATAAAATATCCCGTATACACAAATAGATGTGCAAGAATTCACAACAAAATGTAAAGAACTCCTTGAAAAACAACTTATTTCTCCTAGTAAAAGCAAATTCAGCTCCAGCTTTTTATGTCAACAATCATAGTGAACAAAAACGTGGAAAAAGAAGAATCATTATTAATTACAAAGAAATGAATAAAGCAACCATCGATGATGCATATAAATTACATCGCAAAGATTATATCATTACAAAATTAAAAGATCATCAGTGGTTTACCACTTTAGATGCTAAATCTGGTTATTGGTAACTTAGATTGCATGATAAGACTAAACCTCTTACTACATTCTCATGTCCTCCACAAAAGCATTTTGAATGGAATGTTTTGCCATTTGTCTTAAAATAAGCACCAGGCATCTATCAACATTTTATAGATACTAATTTAAATAATCTCGAAGCATTCTGTTTAGCATATATTGATGACATTATTATCTTATCCAATAAAGATAAAGCAAATCATTTCTCAAAAGTTAAGCAAGTCTTATATCGCTGCAAAGAAAAAGGATTAATTTTAAGTAAAAATTAAACTAAATTAGCACAACAAAATATTGAATTTTTAGGAATTCAATTCACAAATGGTTATCTCACATTACAACCCAACATTCTTGAAAAATTACAGCAGTTTCCCACATAATTAAGAAATGTTACTAAAGTACAACAGTTTCTTGGCTTACTTAATTATATTTCTGATCAAGGTTTTTTAAAATATTTAGCAAAAGAAAGAAAACATTTACAATTAAAATGTAGTATAAAAAGTCAGTGGTCTTGGACTGATTTTGATTCATTATTTGTGCAAAAATTAAAAGATATTTGCAAGCATTTACCTCCTTTATGTAATTACTCTCCTAATGATCATTTAATTATTCAAATAGATGCAAGTAATGATATATAGGCAGGATGTCTATTAGCATATCCTGTTAAAAATAAACAATTTCCAAGCAATTCGTTCTCTGAGCATATACCTCGTGTTACCTATCTTTCAAGGAATGATAAAAATACCTGGATCCGTGCATTTAAGTGGTAGCTTCCTTTGCAAAATTGCTGACATATTGCCACCCACACTAATCTTCTCATTTCCTCTCAGCTTCGGCTTGTTAGTACATAACTCCTTCAAAAATTTTGCATAGCACGGAACTTGCTCAATTGCTTCTAATAGAGGAATATTAACTTCCACCTTATGGAAGACCTCCAATATTTCCTTTTCCTACTCTTGTTGTTTATTCTTTGTTAACCTGCTAGGAAATGGAATAGAAGGTGAATCAGTAATAATCAGGTGCAAAACTCTTACCTAAGGAGGGTGATCCTCCTTTTTCTCTGTTAGCGTAGTTTCCTCCTCTACTTCTTTCTCCTTCCCTTTTCTAAGCTCTTGTACCTGCTTTCCACTTCTGAAAGTAATGGCACAAGCATCTTCTCTTGGGTTCCTTTCAGGTTGACTAGGCAAACTGGTAAAACCTTGGGCTTGGGGCTTCCCTAAAGCATCAGCGAGCTGACTAGCCTAGTTTTCCAAATTCTTCAAATCACTCCTCGCTTCCTGCTGAAATTGAAGAGTGTTAGTCGTCAAGCTCTTAACAGTTTCCTCTAGAGACACACCTCTAGGTTGTTATTGTTGCGGTGGCTATAGAGGTAATGGCTTAAGCTGAAATTGTTATGGATTCTGGTAGAAACCACGTGGTGCATGATATCCTTGATGATGTGGCTGATAATTAGGTTGTCGTGTATTAGAGCTATTTCCTTGCTATGGGTTCTTGTACCTGAGGTTAGGATGATCCTTCCACCCTGGATTGTAAGTGAGGGCAAAAGGGTCGTACCTTCACTGTTGTCCTTGGAACCCTCCAACCCTCCAACTGCATTAACCTATTAATAGGGGTCAAATTGATCTAATTTTTATGGTTAATTTGTTGAATTATCACCCCTATTTCAGTGTTTAAATGTTTAATTGATGCCCTATAATGTTTGATTTGCATATTAGAGCTTAATGATCAAGATTGGAGCAAAAACATCAAGAA
>JAOXYD010111636.1:0-11452 GCA_028565735.1 Pinacopodium congolense
ATATTATATAAAAACTTGTAAACTACGCTGATATCTAAAATATTTGCTTAATATTTTTTATTACATTTAAATAAATTATAAATAGGTAAATTATAAAATTATTTTTTAAATAACATATTATATTTTTTAAATAAGATAAGCAACTAACTGTTAGTAGAGTAGATATTTCTAATTCATTATTCGTAACAAATGCATTTTCTTTATAAATTGCCTTTTAAAGTTCATTATAATAAAGATCAAGTAATGATTCTTTTCTTTTTCGATTTAAAAGTTAATATAATTAATATAATCGATAATCAATTTGTTAAACTGCTTGACTTATAACCGGTTAAACTGGACGAACTGCTTAATTTATAACCGGTTAAATCGGGAGGTTAAACAAAAACCGAGAATTTTTCTTAATAAGAGGTTTTTATATAAAACTGAGTTGATCAATTGAAAGGTTCACGGTTAACCGAGTTTAACCGACTAAACTGGAAGGGTTTTTAAAACACTGAAATTAACAAAAAAATAAATCGTCTAGCAATTGATTAAAGTGCGAAGGTAGCTAAAACAACTAAACTAAAGAGTTAAAATAAAAATTCAATGAAAATCCCCGAAGAAAACCTATGAACATTAATGAATTCTAGACATAAAGTGTAAAACTTACAAGGAAAGATTTTTTATTCTATTCCCATTGGAGGGATTAATATAACCCTTCCAATTAAGGAAACCCTAAAGAGGGTGAAAAGACCATTTTATACCCCATTTTTTGGTAGACAATGAGTATAATGACAATTAATTTCCTTCAACAACAGTCTGTTTTAATTGTCGTTGAAGGATCTAAGAAACGTCTATCAATGGCAATTTTTGCATTCATCAACAGCACCATTTATTAGTAGATCAGCCATCTTTGATGGCCCAGAATAACAGATCCTTACTCATTTTGCTCCAATTCTTCTCAAACATCATCATTTTTTTATAAAATAAGTTTTAACACATTCACTTTACCATTCAGCATGAATTAAACACAATTTAAGTACTTTTTCATCAAAAGTAGGGATGAATCTAAGTGAAATGGCATAATAAAATTAACAAAAAAACATGCCTGTCAGTCTGATACTAGTGGAGAATTGGAAGATAGTGGAGAAGAGGAGGATAGTACAGAAGAAGCTAAACCCTACAAATCAATTAGATCATCGATGGCTACCTAATTCAATTAGATGTGAACTAAGATGGAAGAATTACATGTGGAGGTTAGGACACATCAAGCGATGAATGACTCTATAAAGGTGGAATTTTAGTAGCAGCAACAAGCACTTTGGGAAGAGGATGGAAGGATTCAATATGAGAGATAGGAATAGTACTAGCTATGGCGGTAGTAGTTTTACCCTCTACTAACCCCATCCCTAGCTACAGATTGATTTAAGTCATCAACTTTTATTAATTCGATTTCTTTTAATTTCTCTTTATTTTTAAGTTTTGTGTTTATTTTCTTTTTTATTTCAGTTTCCCTTAGCTAGTTGTTTGATATGACTTATATTTTTCTTTTTATATGGTTTTTTTGTGTTTTTTATAGTCATATTATGATCTAATACTTTTTAAAAGCTTGTATTTTTACTCTTGTTCATTAGGTTTCAATCGCAAGATTTGGATCATAATCCTTCAAATGTATGGATATAACTCCAAAAACATTTAGTCATGTTTAAATTCAGACGTCGATATCCCAGCGAAATTTTTACACTCCCTTGACTTCTTACTTTTATGAGATTTATTTGTTTTCTTCCTCCATGTTAAAGATAATTTAGATTAAATGTGGGGGCAATTGAATATGTTAGGTTTTATCATTTACTGATGACATATAAGTTTTTAGGAGTCAAAAAGTCATGAATTCAATATCCCTAATGAATTATTAAGATTGAAAGTTGATTGTTGACTAAATTTTTTAATTTAATTAATGATTATGATGGGATGAGCATTGAACAATTCTTGATTATTTTTAACTAAAAATTTTTGTTCTTTTCTTTTATTTTGTGTGCTCTGCTTGAGATGTTAGGCACCTCTAGTGTTGAAGGTTAAATTTTGAATGTGTTTTCATATGGACTATTGTGTGAAATTGGAATAGAATATGTTTCTAATAAATAAAAGGTATAATCATATCTAAAGTGAATAAGCAAAAACTCACACCCTAACGTCATTTCAATAAAAAGGTTAAAGTGTATTAGTAGAGCTACTACCCATTTGAAATTTTGAGCTAGCTGAAAACCCAAGGATATTAATGATAAAAAGTTCACCTTCACATCAAAAAGGCTTAATGACATTTAAAACAAGAGAAAAAGGGAAATTGAGTTGAGTAACTAGGAGACATTCATAAAAAAATGTTTTCCCTCGTGTCAAAAGACACGGTGAATGTTAATCGCTTAACAAGCTACTAACTTTTTTTACAATAATGTCATAACTGCATGGATCATAACTTGTAGCATAAGCCGATATAGTCCTACAATGAATGGAATTAGTCACCACTCAATTCAGGATGAACTTTTTTTAAGGCACAATTTCAAACATCAGTAACTGAAAAATAAATTAAATTTAAATAAACTAGCAATGAACAATCCAAGAAATAAAGTGCAGGAAATTGAAACTTTAAGGTTTAAGACTAGGAATTATTTTTCCCTATTTTATTTCCCTCTTATCTTATTCTATCCCTGTTTTATTTGCCTCTTATCTTATTGATTCAATTAAGATTAACCCAATAATTATTAAGGTTTATTCATGTCTCTCAAGTAGTAACTAATGGTCCCTAGCTAAAATAAGATAGAATTAATCTTTCAATCTCTCAACTTACAAAACCTTTCCTAAATATTCAACTAGGTGGGAAGCAATCCTATAGGAAATTAATCAAATAATTATGATCTCTCTTCAACAACTTGAAAACATGATGTTTATAGGTCTATTGGATGCCAACTCTCATTGTACAACCCAATATAAATTCCCTAACTCAATCTCTTAAACTATTGCAAGTTTTAGGCATAATAAACATTACAAACATTCCTTCATTGAATCAATAAGCAAGAGTTTCATAAAATAGTTATAGAGTAATTCCTAAAAAGAGTTCAACCACTCGTGACAAAAATAAATCCATCAACCAACATGTTTTCCATACAAAAAAGTAGAAAAGAGAGAAAAGAATAAAACTATATGAAGCTTGGGACTCCTTTCTTCACTCCCTCAATGCTGGAAAATCTAGAAGATGATGTTTCTTAATGAATCTCAAGGTGGATGATGTTTCGCTTTTGAGTAGCCAACAAAAACCTATTCTCACCTCCTTTGGTATGTCCTAAGATATTGTGTGGAGGCTCCCAAGATTTCTAACCCTTAAAGATGTCCAAAAGTGGTCTCTAACTTATAAAGATTGTGTTGGACATGTCACAGTTCACTAAGATGACAAAAACATTGGCTCAAAGCGATCATGTAAACTAAACTTCCTTAGGTTTTGACACTCTTCGGTCTTTAAAATAACTTCTTCTACATACCCATGATTTTTTAAAAAATTTGACATGTAAGTTCCTCACATTGTTCTCACCACCCTTAAAATTCCGTAGCCACCTGAGCTCTTATCCATCTAATGCATCATCCCAAGTCATGTGTACCAAATCTGGTGCTTAATTAAGCTTGATTTGCTACCTGTTCATTCAATCATCAAAGAGCATTAACCCATTCCATAAATAAGCAGAAATATTGCCCTTGAACACTAAAAAACATTAATAAATAACAAATAATAAAAAATAATGACAATAATAAAAAAATATCATACTAACTAAGCTAAAAAAACACAAACCACCCTTAAAACACTTAGAAACACCTTAGAAACATAGTATAAAAACACACTTATCAACTTCCCCACACTTTAAACCTTTTCTCGTCCTTAATAAAAATTTTAAAATGCCAGCCACTCAAGCACAAACACATAATACAACATACATAAGCACATGAAAATAAAGGCTCGAACATAACAATATCAAAAGATATTTAAAAAAATTGCCTAAACAAAATCTCAATCATTCATGAAGATCTAACGCAATCACCTATTTCGTTCACATCGTAATTACCTTTGCATTAAAAATGCATTTTAATTAAAAAATTATTGTCTTATTCTTACGCCCATGACAATTGTAATTGTGCATTTGTTCAAATTACCAACTGCAAGGTTGTTTAACACTAGATAATCATTCATGAAAAGCTTTACTTATAAAAGGAGATCCATAGATTTCATTCTAGAGTTTAATTCATCAATTTTCTCTTTTACTAAGCATAATCACCTTGTCCTATTACACAAAAGTGCACATATCTTTCTTTGTTTTTTCTTTTTGTTTTTATTTTCTTAGTGCACCCCCAGTTATTCAGCTTTGGTGGTGTTCTTTTAATTAAGTTGGAGTGTCATATTTTCCTTTTTATGTGAAAATCACATCTTTTGGGGCACAACCTCGGTTATGTAGTTAGAACACAACTCACAACTAGCCTTAGGCTTTACTCTTAACCCTTTTGAATTTTGTAAAAACGTTAGACAAGTAGTTAGTAAATTTAAACAATTAACACGTTTAAGCTGTGAAACCATTAGTTATTTCCCTACTAATAATTTTCAAGAATGAAAGCCAATGCTTCCCACTATTAAGTCCATGTTCATTAGAAAATATATTCAAGCAATTGTCATAAGAGTAAGAAAGGTATGCAACACTTCAATCAACATGCATTTTCAATAGAAAGGCAATCTTGATATAAACCTCTTAGGATCCTAGAATAACATTGATCCTAGTTGTGCTAGTCCCTTTCAATCCCATGCTATTTATACATTCAATCATATGCAAACAAATATTTCATGTACTACCACTTCCCCATATTTGAAGAACATATTATCCTCAATGTGTAAAGGAAACAATAAAATAGACAATGAAAAATAACAAGCACTAAAAACAACACACAAAACATACAAAAGTGACAAACAAAAATTAAAAGAAAGAGGGACTAGAAAACTTATAGAGAAGGTAGAGGTGATAATGTTGGGATGGCATTTGAAGCCCTTGCATCGTGAAATATTTGAGAAACTTTCCGGTAAGGTAGTGTTGTTGGTGTACTACCAAATGTAATTGTTCATCCATATAATCCATGCGATGCTCCATCTTTCAGATATTGGCCTCCATAACATTGATCACTCATTTACAGCCTGACTCCTTAGATTCATCACTAGATGTCTCATCAGATTTAGGTGCAGAAATGGAACTAAAAGCTCCTTAGGTGAAGTTGTGTTTAATAGCAGTATAAAAACGAGGGTTCAGAAGCTCTATATTATGGTGCTTCAGAATTTTAGCTTTTTTAAATATTGGATATTAAAATTTTCACATTGTACTATAGTTAAACAATCAATAGCAAATGAAAAATGATAAGCCAAGTTAGTAGCAACATACCCCATTCACAGATAGTTGCTCCTTTTGGTAACCGATTGAACTAAAACTTGAAAAATGTAAAAAGATGTTCGTAGATTGACTTTGGCATCCATGCATCATAATAAAAACAATTCCCATAAGGAACATTTGTTGCTTTAAGTTTTGTTAAAGATGGAATAACACATAAACTTGTGGAGAAGCAAATATTCTTGACATATGATATAAGCGTTTGAAGCATTGTGAGCATTGAAATCATGCAAATCAGTTGAGTATTTCCAATATTTTGAAACTTGCAAATCTTGATGTATATCATCAACATGTCATTTTGGGAAACAAAAAATCTTATTCAATAGTTTCTCATCCAAATTGTGAGCCTGGCCTCTCAATATAAACCAAAAAGCATTTAGTTTCTTGGATTAACAAAATGAAGTCAAAATTTCAAGTGTAAGATCTTCATAAATAGAACAATCTATTTCCACAAAAGATTCCAAACCACACTTTTTACTTAATTTCATAACTTTTTCTTTAAGACATATCTCTTTTTAGAGTTCAAAATGGAAATATACAAGGGAAATAATGGTTTTAACTTTAAAAAGGGTATAATGCTCACCTTCTTCCTTACAATAGATTGGGAATGGAGCTCCATAGTTTGCAACAATGTCCCTTGCTTCACATCCACCCACTATACCTTGGATAGGAGGGATAGATTTCGAACAATGGACTTCGTTCTTAAAGGCATGGACGGCAAACATATGCAAAATAAAACACAAGAGGTGAGGAGACACAAAACCAAGATGAAACAGTTCTCCAAGAGAAAAAGAGGTGTGAATAGAACCAAAGAATGAAAGAGAAGAAGAAAAATTGCAGAAATCTGGAAAGTTTGATTAATAAACTACTGAAAAATACAAGGATTTGATGAAAATGAGTAAGAAGGCTTCATAAGGAGATGAGAATGTCATCAAGGTGAGAAGCGAGTTTATAAAAAGAAAGATGGGAGAAAGATAGAGAAGGATAAAGTTTTTTAGGGTTAACAAGGGAGACATGCACAACTCTTTCCACGATCGTGCAACTGCACAATCGTGATAGAACAAATGCCTATAATTTTTGTCACCCTTATGATGGAGCATGAGGGTGACAGAGGAACACTTCTGTTTTGGCCTAATTTGCAAAAATTACGCTCACAATTACTACCAAATCACATCAAACATTGAAACTTAAGAAGAAAAACATCAAAATCAACCTAAGAATATCAATGAAACTCAAGAGAACACACTTAAAAAAACAAAATATAAAGAGAATACAAAAATCAACTTAAAAACTTTGAACCAACAGATTAAACAACCTAAGAACAAGTAACAACATGCTTTATAAGCTTGGTAACAAATTCAATCAAAAAGAAGCAACAAAAATGGAAAAAAATCACTTCCCTTTCTTTCAGGGGAAATTCTATAAGATATAACTTTCCATGATATTCAATAGCCTTGACTGTTTTTCCTTTAGATTCTTCTATTCCTAGCTTTTTATGCTTGTAAATTTAAACAATTTTTTATAATTCTCCTAATCTAGTTGTTAGAGGTTAATTTCATAGTGTTTTTAGATTTAAATTGATGTCAATTTACCCTTATTTATGTGCTTGAATGTTTAATTTATGTTTAGAATTGTTTAATTTACAGTTGGATGTGAAATTTGAGAAAATGTGCAAAAAGTTCACATAAGGAGGCCAAACAGTACCCATTAACGGTGGGTGGAGTAGCCCGCTGTTTCAGCCTCTAGATCCTTGTTGAATGACATAAAAAAGAGGAGTAAAATGGCTCATTAACCATTAAAAATGTCATTTAACTCTACAAAGGGTACCTTTTAGTGCCAAAAAATAATAGTACAACGACGGGCCACCAACCTTCAATGGCGTCATTATACGTGGTCAACCTACTATTATAAGTTGGCAGATGCGTCTTTAGACTTTTCTTTTTCTTCAAAAGTAGCATATTTTTCCCTATATACGTAAGACATCTCCATAGCTAAAGGTAGCCGATAGGAGTAGATCTTGGGATGTTTTTATTTTTGTTTTACATTTTAAACACTTGTTTAATTATTGTTTTATGATTTATTTTGTCTTTTAGGTTGTATGTCTTTAGTTTTTCCATTTCAATTGGTTGTATTTGAGTTTTTAGGTTGTGTGAACCTGTATACAGGTGATTTAGGGCTAGAACACCATTTGGGGATGTGATTTAGTGGCTTAAAACTCTTAATTTTATGTATTATAGTTATTATTATTATTATTAATCAAGGTTATGTTATTTAAGTTATATTTTATATGCTTTGATTAATATCTGTTCTTACTATTAATGTTTAGTTTAGCTGAGTTGTTAAATGTGTTTAGAGATGATTAGTTGTGGTAGATAATTTTTAATGCATAATTAGTGATTTAATTTTTGCTTATTGAATGCTTAATGCTTATCTTAAGCTGATCACTTAGGATATTGATATCAAATAATCTGGAATCCGATAATCTTTGCCTCGATTATTAGAAAAATCAATAAATAACATGGTTTAAATCAATAAAATAACAAAAGACTTGGTTAATCATGAGGGTGCAGTCTTGAAATAGGAAAATTTAGGATTAGTCTTCCTAAGCTATAAGCCTATTACTTAACTCTGAAGCGTAACCAAACTTCAAGATAGGACCAATAGAGACAAGCCAATGTCTTAACCATAGCACTGTCTTGATTTAGTGAAGATACCTTAGATTATGCATAACCAATCCATTAATTAAATAATCAACCACAAAAGCTTTAATTGAATAAATATGAAAAGGAATCTTAAACTCTTTTCCAAATAATTGGAAGTTTTCTAGGCTTTCTAGGTTAGTTTTGTAATTTTATTTTAATTTCTTAATTTATAAAGCCTTGATTCTTTAGATAATTGTAATCCGATTAACTTAGTACTTGTAATCACATACACACTTCCAGTGCACTTGCTGAAAAGTTGATCTTAAATAAATTATAATTTTATATGTTAAAAGATATATTTATTTGAGCTAATTTTGTGTATGACCGACCACAATCAAGTTTTTGGCACTATTGTTGGGGAAGTGTAATTGCAATATTAGGAACATATCGATGTCAATTACTCTAGATATTTTTTTTGTTTTTTATTTGTTTTATGTTTAGATTAGTAGTTTCTTTCTTTTTTTTTAATGTCATCTTTTTTTATACAAAGAGTTGTATTTTAGTGAATTCTTTTAGTCATCAAGAAGATGTTGAGGCAACAAGACCATTGGCATGATTGCCAATGGTATGAGCCTGAAGTTTACTAGGGAGATAATAGGAAAAACCTTTTTGATCAAATTGATTATAGCAATACCCCTGAGTTTGATAATTACCTTGATTACTCTTGACTCAATCTATCTTATTTTGAACAACCTTCACCCATTTTTAATCCACAACATTTTGAGTGCTTAGAAGAGGATTCTAGCTCTAGTTTGATGGATCACCCAGATTAGTCTTGTCTTAATAAAGTTGCATTTGACAATTCTTTAACTAGTGATCCTCAGCCTGAGCATGATCAAAGAACCATGGAATAAATTTTAGCATCAGTTAAGGGACATGATCCTGTAGATTCAAATGAGTTAATAGATAGTGGTGAGCCTATACTAGCTTCAGGTGATATTGATTTTGAAGCTATTGAATCTAAGAGGATAATTAGGCTATCAAGTGTATGACTAATAACATATTTAGTGAGAAACTTGGAATTGTGTTAGGTGAGCATGTTGTGCAAATTAAGGGTATATAAGAGTCTAAGGTAGCAATTGAGAGCATAGATTTCATTGGTATTTAAGCTTTTGATTCGCAAGAATAAATTGAATACTTAGAATTTTTACCAAGATGCTTTATTCAGGGTAGTCATTATAAAATTTAAGACCCTTCTGATTGGTATATGGAATTCTCTTAAATTGGTCTGTCATTATTCAAAGT
Organism: Pinacopodium congolense; assembly: GCA_028565735.1. Taxonomy (NCBI): domain Eukaryota; kingdom Viridiplantae; phylum Streptophyta; class Magnoliopsida; order Malpighiales; family Erythroxylaceae; genus Pinacopodium; species Pinacopodium congolense. The sequence goes on from JAOXYD010111636.1 coordinate 9,395, forward strand.
ATGAGGATGCAAAATTAGGTATTGGAGGGTGAGATTGAAAATACTTTAACCCTAAGGTCCAACCAAAAGATTTTAAAGAAGTGTTTGATGGAATGTAACCCAGCCGAAAAAGTCGGACTTCATGTGCGTTTAGAATACTTTTAGTGTGTTTTATTTTGTTGTGTTTTGGTGTGTTTATTTTTGGTTTGGTGTGTTTTCTTTTGTTTTTGGTGCTTTGATGTTTCATCCTTTATTTTTTAGATGGTTGCAATTCACATCAATGCAGAGTTTTCACGATCACATATTTATCCAAGTGTTTTTGTTCCTTTCTCTCGCATTTTATGCTTTAATTATGATTTATGAACAATGGGGACAATGTTCAATTTAAGTGTAGGGAAAGGATATGTTAGTTAAGTACACTTAAGTATTTATTGTCTGATAACGTATTAATTTATTGATTTTATTTTAATAGTTTATAATTTATGAATTTTTTTAAATTTTGATGCTTATTATTGTCCATCTTTTCTTATAAATTCAATTATTTTGATAATTTGAAATGTTATATGATTAATTTGACTATTAATGACTTAATTCCTTTCACTCATTTCATAATTTTGACAACGGATATTTAATGATTAGAATGATATTCTACATATAAAATGCAACTTATTGAGTTATTTTGCTACTTCTTTTAAGACATTTTTGTCATTCAAAGCCAAATGAAAAAGAACTAGAAAAGAATTAACATTAATTATTTAATTAGTTGAATAAGTAAGCATAGTCCACTCTGCTGATTTCTAATCTTATATATATGTATATTAAAATTAAAATACGAAAAATAAGAGTGTGAGATATATATATATATATATATTTATAAGGTTTAAGTTAAGAGTGGTGCTAATACCTAGTTGATTTGATGTGACTCAGTTAAGTAACCGAGGGTTGTTTATAAAAAAATATTCGCATTCGCATAAAAAAACTGAAGTGATTTCTTAACCAAACTAATTACATATTTAATTAATTATGTGATTAAATAAATTATGATTTAAATTAACTAGCAGACGTGAAAGTGTTAAGAATTTGATGCATTAAACTAATTATATTTGCTTTTTACATGTGGAATTGATTTTTGTGATTTAGGTTAAAGGTTGAAAAAAAATGAAATGATTCAAATACATTTGAGATTTGAAATGATTAATTGATTATATAACATTTCGATGAGTTATTATTTTTGAAAGATTAAGAAATTTTTTTAAATAATTATGTTGTTGATCTTGAATTAATTTTCCTATAGTTATATACTAAGTTGAGAAAATTGAATGATTGGCTTGCTTGAGGAAAAACAAAAACTTAAGTATGGGGGAGTTGTTAGGGGTGACTTTTATAATGTTATTGGATGTTATTTGTTATATATTTGCCTATATTTTAGTGCTTCAATGTTTCAATAATATTTAGAAATATTTAATTTGTAAGTTGATGTGAATAATTGGATAATTAAGCAAAAAGGAATAAAATGAGTCAAGTTTTAGGAGCAATATGGTGGTCTAGCCAACACACCGTATTGGTTCCCTTAACCCCTATACTAGTGTTGAAGAAATGGACCAATATGGCGATCTCTAACCTGCCGCGTTCGTTCAATAAACCCGTCATATTGAGGCAACAGACAGATTCTTCAGCCAATTTGTTTAACAGTTGTGGCTTTTTTTCTTCCTCCTAGACATCTAGATCATCAGTTTTAAAAATAAAACACTTTTGTTTTAGTTAGTTTTCGAATCAAAGTAGTTTTAGGTTGTTGTTTTTTCCTTTTAGATTTCAGTCATTTGTAATTAAGTTTTTAGGTTGTTTGTGAGTTTCAGAAGCTATCATCATATGGATTAGAGTTAGATAATCATCTTGGATCCATCTTTGGTTATTTCTAACATTTGATCTTATGTATTATGGTTTTATTTATGAATTAATCAAGGTTTATATTGTTTAAGTTAATTATCTTGCTAGCTTTGATTAATTTCTATGCTGAATGTTTAATTTCAGTTTAGCTAGGTTGTTAAATGTTTTAATTAATAGTTATGTGTGTTAATT
>JAOXYD010111656.1:0-11452 GCA_028565735.1 Pinacopodium congolense
CGATACCGTTCTTTACTACAAGTACGACCCGTATACTTGCGGTTTTGAGCGTAAAACTTGCAGTTGTTTGTTTTGTGAATTACTCTCAACAAAGAACACATACTAAAGAACAATTATCAGAGACATGAAGCCAACATCAATGCTTATACAGTTGGTGGATGAACCGAATAAGAAGCTATTTGGAGTGGTAAATGATTTCTTAGTAAGTGTGGACAAGTTTATCATCCTAATGGATTTCTTTATGCTAGATTTTGAGGAGGATAGGATTTGTCTATTGATTTTTGTATGGCCATTGATGAACACTAAAAGGAAATCATTGATTTCTATGATGGGAAGTTAGTTCTTCATATTGATGGCGAGCAAGTAGAGTTCAGTATGAGCAAAACACTAAAACATATTTTGTGGACAAAAGTACTTGCATGAAAATTAATGTAATGGATGAATATGTAAGAGAGCAAGAGGGTAGTTAATGAAGAATTAGAGAAGACAAATGAAGAACTAATTGAGAAGGAAGAGTAGACGAGTTAGATGTCTAAACACGAACCCTTAGTATAAACTAAAGCACCCAATCTACCTTCTATTGAGAGACCACCTACCTTGAATTTGAAGCCTTTAACCAACCAATTTAGATACAAATTTATAGGTGAAGGCCAAACAATACAAATTATCATTTCAAGCTAACTAGATGTACAACAAGAAAAGAAATTGGAAGAGATCATTAGGAAGAGGATGCGAGTCATCTGATGGTAAATTGCAAACATAAAAGGTTTAAGTCCTAGTGTAGTGAAGCATAGAATCAACCCCAAGGAAGGATGTAAGAAAAATAGGGAGAGACAAATGAGGTTGAACCCTAACATAAAGGAGGTAGTGAATAAAGAAGTGGTGAGATCTTGGATGCAAGAATCATTTACCCTATTTCAGATAGTAAAAAGGATAAGAGATTTAATGTCGTTTACATTCCAGAAATGTCCTTAAATAGAGCCTAATTAAACTACACAATAACTAAAAGGGAATTGCTAGATGTGGTGTTTGCATGTGACAAGTTTTAGTCCTACCTCTTGGGTTTAAAAGTAACCATTGATACATATCATGCAACCTTGAGGTACTTCTTCATCAAGAAGGATGTAAAACCAAGGCTTATCTGGTAAGTGCTACTTCTATAAGAGTTTGATATCGAGATTAAAGACAAAAACGAAATGAAGAATGTGGTGGCAAACCACTTATCACGTCCAGAAGGAGAGGAGGTGCAAAAAAGTGCAGATATAAATGAAAATTTTCATGATGAATCTTTGATGTTAGTAAATCATCTTTTTGTTCAATGGTTTACTGATATAGAGAAAAATATTGTAGGTGATACGTGTGTTTTTATACTATGTTCTAGGGTGTTTCAAGGTGTTTTAAGTATTGTTTTTGTTTTAAAAGCTTAGATGATATTTTTTTGGTGACTAAGGGAAAAATTTTGAATTATTTGAGGAATGGGTTAATGCACTTTGATTTTTAGATGAACAGGTGACTTGGATGCATTAGGTATACTTATAGAAATTAGAATGTTATAAAATTTTAAGGTGTGCAAGAGTATCTCGCGAGGAACTTATATATAAAATTTCATGACTATTGGAAATTTTTAGAAGAAGTTATAGCCAAAGGAAAAAGGATAGTCAGAAGTTAACAAGCTGAATAATTGTTGTGCACGATCATACAATGATAATATTCAAATTTATTAAATTTTCATATTCTTTTTAATGTTATTTCAATCTTATTTTGTTGTTTGAATACTCAATTTGTATTATATTGTGTTTAATGATAAGTTCATTACCTTAGCACAAATAAGCATGAAGAATTTAAAGAAATTTTAGCAAAAGCCAAAGATTGTATTAATTTGAAAAAAAAGAGCAAAAGAAAAATTCAATTGCTAGGCATTTTAAGCTCACCATTTGCATTAAACAAAACAGTGAGCACAGCAAATTCGGACAATACAAAGGGTAGTGAATTCAGAAACATAATGAGAGAATTAATTGGGGAATTAAGGGTGGATCCCTAGCCAAACAAAGGGGAGAGTGCAGCTATCTTGGTTGGAAGTGGACAAGCAATTGGAGGGGGACAAGCGACTGCAGCTGTTCAACTTGGGGCTTGCTAGAGCTTAGGCTTAGAGCACTTTAAAGTGGAACAAGCAGCTTGGATAAAAAGAGGGGAGACAGGAGGTGGACGTGCTACACATTGACAAGCGAGAGGAGTTACTGCATGGAGTTCTGAGATTAATTTCAATTAAACCACTATTCTCTTATGGTTTTCTAGCATTCTTTGTTTTATTCTTTCATTTACATTGTCTGAATTTTTGTTTTCAATTTTTAAATTGCTTTGAATTTTTTTGTAATTTATGATTTGATTTATTCTTTAAATAGCCTAACTTTAGTTATTACTTGGTTAGTTTGATTTTGTATTTTAATTTTTTTATTCAATCTTTAAACATTGTTTACTTTAAAAAATGAATTATAATTTCATATTTATTTTTGATTAAGTATGAAGTTGTTTAAGCTTTTATTTCATATAGTTTCAATTATTCATAGAATATTTTATTCATCTATGTTTAGTAGTTAGTTTCTATGCATGTGCTTAAGTTTTAATTTATTTAAAATTCAGTTTTAGTTTAATTTTAAATATGGAATTTTTATTTAAAAAGTTAGATTATGTTTTGATTAATTAAGTTTTAAGTTAATTAAATAATAGTTTAACTAATATTTGTTTACATTAATTTAAAAGTCAATTTGTGTTTTGCCTTTATTTTTTTTAATTTTTAGCTTTTTTTTCTTTTAATTAATTATGTTTAGTGTTCTTTTTTTTTCTTAATTTAATTATGTTTAGCTAGTTTAATTTTGGGTTGGAGGATATTAATGGGATTTTGGTTTAATAATTGTGAGAATTGATTAGGAATTCATTAAATATTGTCATTTAGGTAAAGATTGAATTGGAATTCCACATAAATTACTTGAATTAAAGATTAATTCTTAAGATTGGCCATCTTAGGTTTAATTTCTAATTATATTATTAGGAATGAACTTGTGATCTGTAATAGTCCTAGTGATTTCCATATGTAACAATAGGCTAATTGAATTTGTTGGTGAACTTAATCAACTTAGACTAGAATTCTAATTCTCTAAGCTACGCAATCCGAGCTTGTGAGATTGTGCCTTAGGCTAGTCGTTCTCTAGTTGTTAATGCTATCACGTCGTAAAATTTAGTGAACTTATTCTAGGTTGCCTCGTGATTAGGGATAGGTTTTCTATCGTATAGGGCCTATCTAAAAATGATAGAACTGAGGGTTTGAGATCTTGGTTGAACCTACAAGTTAGCATCTTACACCAATCACAAGTTATCTATTTCGAGAATCAATTATAAGTTTATAATTCCTGATATATCTTCCACCTAGCTTTAGTATTTCTTATTTGTTTCTTATTTGTTTGTCTTTGTTTTGTCATAGTATTTAGTTGTGACGTCTTTGTTTCCAAGGGTTTTGTTTTCTTTTTGGCTACATTAGAGTTAGCAATTCACTCTAGCTCTCTATAGGATAGACCCTGAATTACCCTAGCTACTTAGTTAGGTTGCTTACGTATTTTTATTATTTAGTAGCTTATGACGAGCTCACCAGGCTTGAAGGTATATGAGGGATGATGGGGTGATTAATTGTGAGAATGGAGTTAGGTTTGAGTTGATTTGGTGCTTATAGGTTAGGTTTTCTTGGGATCTCAGTTAAACTGCATGAATTAGTTATTATCTTTCATAATTTTAATGCTAGGATTGAGCATGTGATATGTAATTGTCCTTGGTGATTTCCAAAAAGTAGCAATAGGTTAGTTAGATTTGTTACGAACTTAACCTATTGGTCTAGGGTCCCATATGACTGCGGTTAGCTACATACAAAATAAGCTCAAATTAATCTATCTTTCAATGCACAATTTAAAAATTAATTTGAGACCAACTTTTCGACAAGCGTACCGGTCGCATCTAGTAGTAAAGTGGAGTATATTTAAGACTATGAGTATCGATCCCACGAGGAAATTTATATGATATAAGTATTAGGTCATTCGAATTACAATTATTTAGATAATATCAAATTAATTGATAAAAAAGATGAAAAACACTAAACTATCCTACTATGCTTCAAACTTTACAATTTTGAATTATAAAATGATTTCTAAATTACTGTATATTATTAGATTGTGGAATTCAACTAAGGATTAGGTGATTAATGAATTAATTGAGCTTTAAAAAAAATTTAAAGGCTATATTATAGTTCCTTCACGAATTCAAGACAAAACTATGGTTAATACTTATGCCTTTTCTCTATTAACCTTAGTTTAAAGTTTCGTTATGCTTTAAATATAGCTAATGGGATTTAATTTGAAGAACCTGATTTTTGCATTTGTGTGCTCAAATCTCTAACTCTCACAAATAATCAAAATTTGGTCATTCATTGATTGATTTATGTTTTTTTATTGATTTTTCTAATAACCTAAGTAGATTTCTCGGATCCTAGATTGTCTTTCACTCTAATTTTAGGTGATTAGTCCAAAATCAAAACTTTAAAACCTTCAATAAACAAAATCAAAACTTAGTACATCCATCCAAGCTCTCTTAAAACATTAAATCATGAATGATAAGCTGGAAAATAGATTTAGCCAAACATGATCATCAAAGCATACAAAACATGTATCTTAAGCCACATACTTTGATAGATCCGAAAATATAAGCTAAAATAATTAGTTTAAAAGTTACAAAATAGGTTTAGAAAGCTCCTAGACAAATCTTGAACTCCTCAATATGATTTGGATAGCAACACAGCTTCAGATTCCACAAGATATTACAAGAAAATAAAAAAACATTCAAGAATATGATCATAAGAATAAGAACTTTGATTAATCCGAAAAACTGAGAAAATACAACAATAATTTGAGTTTAGAAACTCCTTATGATGGTTTAGAAACAAAGATATATTTATAGCAACGTTCTCCAATAAAAAACAACTTAAAACTCATAATATAACTCGAATTACAAGAATTTTAAGCTAAGAAACTCTAAGAAAAACTAAGAGAGCAGGAAGAGAAATTTTCTCTCTAATTTTTAGATCTGAATTCTTATTATTAATTCATGTTTTTGTTGTTGTTTTTCTATTTTAACAGCTCTTACAACGTCCCACTTGCACTTGCAAAAGAGTACGCCCAAGCCACAATTTTAGAGATTTGAGGCTGATATGTTTGACTAGGCATAACTTGACATCCCTAGGTATTGTTCATCAATGGCACCATGTTCTTCATCAACGGCATACTGGGAGCCTGTTGTTGTAAGTTGACTTTTAGTTTGACTTTTGACAAAACTTTCATATTTTTACTTCAATCTCCATCTTAAAGCTACATCCTGCAAAGTAAACATAATAACATATAAATTGAACATTTAAGCATTAAAATATGGTTAAATTTACATTAAATAATAACAAAATACTATAATTTTAACCCCTAACACCATACCTTTAGGTTACACTTTTCGAGCTTGTGAGTTAATGGCATAAGTTAGTTTTTCCTTGGTATCTAATGTGTCTTTACTATTAAATCCAGATATCTTATTCTAGGTTATAATGAAGATATGGGAATTTTTAGAGCTTGTTAGATTTACCTAAGCTAGAGAAACTTAAGGGTTTGAGAAATTATTCAAACCTATAGGCTATCACCTTAGCTAGAGCATCTTTTATCTAAATTCAAGAATCAATAATTATACTACAATCCCAATTCTAACTTATTTCTTTATTAATGTTAGTACTCTTTTTCATGCTTTGCTCTATGTCTTTTTCTTAATTGCCTTATTTGTATTTTAACCTAGTATAGCTTTCCTCCCTTTAAGGGTTTTGGTTTTTTTTTTTCTTTGGAACATTTGAAATAGTAGTATCCCCTAGCTCCCTAAGGATTTGACACTTACTTACCCTATCTATAAGTTAGAATTAGTTAGATTTTATTATTTGGTAGTTTGCGACGAGTTGCCTGAGATTCACCAAGAAAGACTAGGCTACCATCGTGATTCTTCTTCTAGCATTAGACATATGTTGTACTCCCTAACCATTACTTCTCCCCCAACAGTTGTTAATTTAAAAAACTAAGGATCAGTTTATGTTTAATGAGTTGCACGATGTCAAAGGTTGTCTTTAGGCTAAAATATCTTTTCAACCAAAACAAAAGGGTGGTTATCACAAAGTATAAAAACTTCACACCCTTCTTTATCTCTAAAAATAGGATGTCCTAACCACCTAACAGTTATTCCTTCCCTATTATCCATTAAGCCTAACTACTTCAATTTGCTGTTAGACACTAATGAACTTTGCTGCCCTACCACTTTCTTGTGTTCTTCTCATAGTGTTTATATAATTGAAAAAGAACTTGAAGTGTTGGAAAAGTAATCTTAGTTCTCTTCAATGCACCTTCCCCAATATACCTATCTCCAATCCTATCCCAAAATTGAGACTCTTGAGTTAGTGTTGCAAATTCTAATATTGCATATCTTATTGTGTGCTCATCCCTTAGACGTCTAGATTTAACTCTTAATATAGAACTAAAGTCCCAATTTCCATTGAGAAGCGCCTCCCACCAAGATGGAATTGAACCACATCATTACAAGTGATCATCACCATATAATTTGTGAATTGAAAGGTAGCCAAAAACTCACAAAATAGGCTTTGATAGCATGGTTCCTTTATTTCTACAAAGTGATCCCACCACCTTCATTCAGAAAATATCAAATGGAGTATACTATGACTAAACTCTCTAAGTCTTTAAAATGTAGGTATTTTATAGGGTTAATTGTCAATTTGCACAGTTGTTGATACTTATTACTGAGCTTAGAATTGGGAAATTTAGGACTATATATGCCAAAGCTTCTAGAGGAAGAGGGCCTATAATGGTGAGCTTTCTTTTCCATTTCTTTTTTTCTACTCATGTTTTTTGTATAAATGTCAAAACTATCATCGTTGCACAAAATAATGTCTAACTTCAATAAGTTATAGACCATATAAATATGTAGACACATTACAATTATTAATCTAAGAGCTATCAAAACTTTACATAATTAAGCATGTAACAGGGCTTAGAAATGAGGAATATATGGTCTATACACTCATGAAACATCAACCATCTAACTCAAGTGATAAGAATATCACATAGAGATGCTTAAGGTTATAAAGGTGGAGAAACCAAGTTTTAATGTCCATTTGATGGGTTAAAATAGTTATAAGTAGGGAGAAGGAGGAAATGAACAAATGAAAATGAATAAATAATTAACTGCACATTACTTGTTTGATATATTATCATAATGGAAACTGAATAATATGTTCATATATATAGACTTGTAAACCTAACTCTAATAAACTAAAACTATCTAATATTTGATTTAAAATTCTACTTAAACTCTAATTAGGACTTCAAAACTATTTTTAAATTAAAACTAGAGATAATAACTAATAAGTTGGTGTAATACAATGCTTTATTGTCCTATCATCAACTAGTAAAAGTTTCCTTTAGTTTATCTTGTTGAAATAATGCTAGTTGGAAAGTTAGGATCTTAAAGTATTGGGATGGATGTACCTAAGTTTTAAAAGAAAAATAAACTAAGAATCACACTAACAATACCACAATATGCATTGAAGTAAGTACACCTATCATTGCACAGTATAGTTATGGTGAATTCAAGTGTCAAATTCAAGAGGACTAAATTTATTAGTGAATTCCTATCTAAATTATCCAGCCTATTCAATGGGAAAGTGATTGATTAAATTGGAAAAGAAAATAAATGAAACAATTAAAAGTAATCACCTAAGATAACTCAAAACAATTAATCACAATTAGGAAGCTAGTATCTAAGTTATTAATCCGTCTAGGATGCATTTGTAACCAATCTTATAAGAAACTTAGTTCCAAAACATTATACTAATCACACAAACAATCATATAGAGGAAGGAAATAGAAAAGCTCATAATGTATTATCCTAGATCCTAGTATCTTAGATGACTGATGGGTGAAATCTTATCCTTGATCTTTGGATTGATGTGATGGATACTTTTTAACCTTAAATTTCATGCAAAAACCTTCAGTGATGGCTTATGACTTATTTTTCTTCTTGATAGATGATTGGAGGTGTCAAAAGCCAAGCAGACGTCCAAAATAATCCACATTAGGTTATTTACATAGGGGAGGATGCATCCATCATGGCAATTATCATTCCCATGATATTTTTTTCTTGAAAATAACAGTCAAGCTAGATGGTGTGATCTTAGTCATGTTTCCTCTAGCATTGTGGTCCTTTAGGTCTTCTTGCAATATCTCTTCAGTGGTTCATCCATTAGCCATGAAATTTGATATAAAGCTTCTCAACATGATATTCTTGCTCCTTAAGTTTCTCCCATATCTTTTCTAACTTGAAGGATGTGTTCAATTGCTCTTCAAAGTCCTATAAAACATGATCAAACATAAAAAACATATAAGCAACATCTCAGTTATAGAATTTAACTCAAAAGGCACGCAAATCATATAGATTTTCCCTTAAAACTCAATGTAACAATGATTTAATCGTGCCCAAATTATGTATAATTTAGGAGTTATCATATTGTAAGACAACTATTTATTATTTTCACTCGTCTATTATTTTTGATGGAAATTAGCCAAGAGCAATGGGAATCAAATATAGATTATGTACTTATAGCTAGAACAAGGCTACAATCTAACTTTCAAGTGTCAATCATGGCAAAAAGTTCAAGTGTTATGGCAATTAAATTAAGGGAAATATTTCAAAGTTAAGGCATGAGCCTTAAATATTAGCACATATTTGATGAGACTTTAAAAAAGTTAAAATTTCAATTATTTTATTATCGTATTCAGATTAGCAATAAAATATAATTTTTAATTATTGATTTACCTTCATTTTAAGTGTTTTTTTTAATAAATTGAATAAAACTTTCTCAACAAGAAAATTGTATAACAAAATAGGATAGGAGCTTAGCTAAAATGTTAAGGGCTTCTACCAAGATTAGGAATAAAATATCATCATCATTATAAATATACATTAAAGGATTCACATAAGAGCCTATTATTTTTTACTTTTACCTAGTACACTACGAGTTGATCGATTAAATTGCCTTGTATCTATAGCAAGTTGTTATGATCTTCTCTTCATTTATACATTATTTAGTGTCCATATTTCTGCCATTGAGTTTAATCAACTTTTCCCCACACCACTTATCATTAGGTGCTCAATAATCCAACATATTATTGATGTTTCACGAAACTATCTAACTTGTTTTACACTCAAAACTGCAAGTATATGATTCGTAACTTATAGTAAAAGTGGATATCGATCCTACAAAGATTGAGTTTAGTCACCACTTAACTCAAGATTTAAGAAACAATTTCAAATGATTAAAAATTGAAAAATAAACTAAAATTTAACAAATTAACAATTAACAATTAAATGGGAAAAGTGCAGGAATTTGATAACCAAAGCTTAAGATTAGGAGTCACTCTATCCCTATTTCTCTTCTCTCTTAACTTAATAAACCAATTTTGTTCGACCTAATGCTTTTTTATGCTTAATTACCCTCTCTCAAGGCGTAATTATATCTCCCTAGTCAAATAGATTAGGATTAATTATGATATCTCTAGACTTACTAACTTTTCCTAACAATTCAACTAAATATTAAGCAATCTTATAGGTAATTTCAACAAATAACCAAGATCTCTATTCAACTACTTGAAAAAACTCAAATATGTTTAGGTTTATTGGAAGCCAACTCTCATTGCAGTACCCAGTACAAATTCCTAACTCACCCTTTCTATCTATTGCAAGGTTTAAGCTCAATACATATGACAAACATCCATTCATGTTTTTCATGCTAAAAAATAATAAAGAGAAGAAGAAAAATAAACTATATAGAGCTTTGAAGGTCTTCTCTTCACTTCAAGAAAGCTAGAAAAATTGGTTGTTGTGATATCTTATTCTTTCCCAAGGAAGATTGTGTTTTTTTCTTTCAGATGCCACCAAAAACCTCCAAGTTTCCTCCTTTTAGTATCGCTATACTGATTGTTGGAGGCTCCTAGGGTTTAGAGCCCTTAAATATGTCAAAGGGAGGGTCTCCTAACTTAAAAACCTGAGATTGTCCTGTCCAAGAGTTAGCTTCGTTGTCACCCTTGCGGCCTGTCACGAGGGTGACAGAAAGTCATGACCCACCACGATCATGTCTTACTTTGTGTAGCTTTGAATATACTCCACTCTTTTGGTCATAAATACCTTTCTAGACCTTCGATTGACTTGAAATTTAAAATTCAAGCTCATCACATCTAGATCTTGCTCCCTTCCAAATTGTATTGACATATGAGCTCTAAAACATTGCCTAATGGATCATCCAAATCACTTGAAATTTATCCATAGCTGAAATTTTACTAATTTCAAAATCCACCACCAAGGTACATCAAACCATCCACAAAGAAGCTCAAAATTTACCCTCAAACACTAGAAAATATAAAGAAACAATTAAAAACATCAACGATCATGAAAAGATGCAAAAGAATAAGTAAACTAATGCTAAAACAAACAAGGAAACACTTAAAACACATAAAACAACCTAAAAATTTAAACGAAAAACACACTTATCAATTTCCCAACACTTAAAACGTTTGCTTGTCCTAAAAAAAAATCAAATACAACCAATCCACTCTATCACTTCATTTTCACAAAGATCAAAGTATTCAACCCCATTAACTTTGGCCAACTCAAGTGTCAAGCTATTACAAATATCATGACTACTTTTCATTAGTGCACATAAGCAAACTCAACTTATGAAACCATCACTTAAAGATAAGTATAAATGCAAAATAAATCTTCCTCATGATTTCACTCATTTATCTAAAGTGTATATAGGTTAATGTTTTGTTCAAATGTCCTATAGGAGACCATACTAGCATAGGCTAGCTAATACTCCAATTCTCCTCCACATTGATTACATGCTAAAAATCGATCAAAAGGACTTTGTTTTGGGTTGTAATATGCCTAAGGTTAAAGTAGGTCAAAAGGTTTAGGGGTCCATCAAAAGCATTCATAAATTACTAAATGTATAAAGGGGTGACAAAATATATTTATGAGATATACAAAAGTATATACTACTACTCTGACCTTATTGATGCTATTAAAATGTTCTTTTTTTCTTTTTATTCCCTTTTCTTTTTCTTCCTCTATTTTTTGATTTTTTTTCTTCTTTTTTCCTTTTTTGTATAATATTGAATAAATAATGAACAAAATATCAACTAAATTGAATGTGCTTTAAGAGTAGAAGTATCACTCAAATCATCTAAAAAAAAAAAGGCAAAAATCCTAAAATAATGCTTCATTTAGCATTCTATTAAACTTATGATGATGTAAGCTAATG
>JAOXYD010111667.1:0-25164 GCA_028565735.1 Pinacopodium congolense
CCGCATGTATTTTGCTTTGCATTTCTATTGAGAAGAAGATTTAAACATTGCATTTCTATTGAGAAGAATAAGTACTTGCTCAAGTAGGGTCTTTGGACTTGAGTAAATAAGTCGGATCAAGATTTTGGATTAGGTCAGGTCGAGTGTACAAATAGTTGTTCACTTATACATATTTTGTCATCTAAAAATCTACATAGTTAATAAATAAAGTGAGGCTCTTCTAAGGAGATACAATGTTTGTTATAAAGTGGCTACCCTTTACCACCCCCAAACTAGTGGCCAAGTGAAGGTAGTGAACAGAGAATTAAAGAAGATTTTGGAGAAGGTAGTGAGCACTTTAAGAAAGGATTGGGATTTAAAGTTGGATGATACATTGTGGGCTTACATGACAACTTTAAAATGCCCATTAACACCATATCAATTTAAGTATGGCAAAGTTTGCCATTTACCATTGGAGTTGGAGTATAGGGCCTATTGGGCAATTAGAAAGTTAATTATGGATTCGAAGCTATGAAACGATATTACTACATCTTGATGAATTGAAAGAGCTAAGGTATGATGTATATGAAAATGCTAAGATATACAAGGAAAGCGCAAAGAAGTGGCATGATGTTTGCATCAAGAAGAAGGAATTCAAGAGTGGGTACTTGGTGTTTTTTTTTATTCACGACTTTGATTATTTTCCAAAAAACTCAAGTCAAGATAAAGTGGACCCTTCAAGGTTATCCACATGTTTCCCCATGGTGCTTGGGAGTTGGAGAAAGATAAGGGTGAAGCATTCAAGGTTAATTGGCATAGGTGCAAGCCATACTTTGGAGGGCCATTCTCACAAGAGAGGGAAGTAGTTTCTTTCCTTTCACTCACTCTTACATGATTTCATATGGAATGGCCAAGTTAATCCCCTTAACTTAGCATATTTGTCTTCCATTTGCTTGTCTTTGTGTTTAGTGTGGTTTAGCTTTGATTTTTTTTGGGTTTGCTTTGCTTTGGAAGTTGTTTTGATATTTAGCTTGTTTCCCCTTTTGATCTCTTGATGTTTAGGTGACTTGATGATTGCTTGAAGGTTTACTTTCAATCATATCTTGTTAGAGGACTAAAGAAAGAAAGGAGAAATGTTTTTTTTTTCCCATGGCATCAAGGAAGGATGAGCGATCTCCATCACCCTCACCACCATAAGCCCTTTTTACCCTTAATATCTTGTATTGTTTTTTGTTTATATGTTTCGTATTTCATTATGTTGTTTGTTGGTTTAGGGTGTTTCCCTTTCCACATTGAGGACAATGTATTGTTCAAGTGTGGGGGTAGTCTTTACATTTGTGTTTGCATTTTTGCATTGTCATTTGCATTATTTTAGTTATTTTAGTCATTATTTGCATTTTGTTATATAAGATGAATTTATAGGAATAGTAGGTTGTTGTTTTGTGTTATTTTGTGTAAACAATGAAACCACACTTGAATCTTTTTTATGAATGTGCTACCATAAGATTCTATCATGATAGTTAGAATGAGATTAAATGCATGCTTGATAGTTTACTTGAGTAGAGAGTGAACCATGTTAAGTGATGAAAGTAGTTGGTTGCATAAGCTTACTTAGAATTTAACATTTAAGCGATGAGATAATGTATAAAAGCATAATGGATTTTTATTTGATCCTTTGTAAGGAATTGGGCCTTTATGACTCCATTCTATAGTCATTTCATTTCCTTGTATGTGTGATACTTCCTTAGGTAATTACCTTCAGAACTTACTTTGAATTGGTTTAAATATACTGGATGCATGCGAGATAGAAATGATTAAGGGCCTTTTTGTTTTAACCCTTGGCTTAAATGACCTACCCTTTTATTATCTCTTACTACCCCCTTTGAACTTTTAACACTTTATTTCTTGAAATCCCTCATTTTAAAACTTCAAACCCCGTTAGCTTACCCACTCACAAGTTTAGTATAATACTAAGTGATGCATTAGTTAGGATTTTTAGCTACATTTTTTTTCTGAGATACTTTGAGCAGTATTTAGCATTTCTAGTCTTAAAGCACATTGCATTTAGCTACTGTTTTGTTCATTTTTTCCTTTTAATTAGTAATAAAAATAAAAATAAAAATAAAAATAAAGAAAAGAAAAGGGAATAATGTATAATAGCAATAATAAGTACTGAGCAGTTAGTTTTATCCGTTTGCATATCTCATAAATATGTTTTGTTATCCCTTTGTTCACTTAGTACTTTATGAATGCTTGTGATAAATTTCTAAAACCATTTTGACCCACCTTAACCTTAATCCCATTACAACCCGAATAAAAGTCCTTTTGATTTATATTAGCATGTAATCAATGTAGAGAAGAATTGATGTATTAGCAAGCCTATGATAGTGTGTTTCCTATATAAAGTTTGAGCGAAACATTAACCATCAAACACTTGAAAGAAATGAGTGAAAACTATAAGGAAGATTCATTTTGTGTTTACACTTATCTTTAAGCGATAGTTTCATAAGTTGAGTTTGCTTATGTGCACTAATGAAAAGTAGTCATGATATGTATAGTAACTTAACACTTCAATTGGCCAAAGTTTGTGGGATTACATACTTTGATTTTTGTGAAAATAAAGTGATATAATTGAATGACTATATTTGATTTTTGCTTAAGGACAAGAAAAGGTTTAAGTATGGGGAAGTTGATAGTTGTGCATTATTATAAGTTTTTCTAAGTGTTTAGCATGTGTTCCTTTGCATTTTAGGATGAACTTTTCATGTTTAAGACTCATTTTGTGTGTTTTTCATCATCATTATTGTTATTTTTGTTTCTTATTTAATTTTTTATTTTGGGTTAGAATTGGATCTTATTGGTGTATTTATTAATTGTGTATGATAAATTGGAAAAGAAAAAAAACCTTGGAAATAAAACGTTTTAACAAGCTTATAAAACCAAGGAGCAAAACAAAGGAGGAAGAAAGCATGCATAACTTGGAAATTCACATATCCCAAGGTGAGTCAGTCCAAAGGTCAAACAAGTCTTCCAAATTCTCCATGACAGAGCTTCCCTGAGTGAGACTTAAATACCAAATCAAATAAGAAAGCAAGCCTTTATACTTTGTTATTTCATGTAACCCAAAGCAACCAATTTTTAAAAGCAAGCCTTCATACTTTGTTATTTCATGCAACCCAATGCAACTAATTTCTAAGGTTTATGAACAATGCTTCGAGATAGAGTATTCACCAAGTCCCCCTTTCCATGCTTTGACCAAACTAAAGATCATTCCATGAGAAGAAAAACAAAATGCCAAAACGCAACAGAGAGAAAAAAATGTAGCAGACAAGGCTTAGCCAAAGAATTATCTTAAAGGTCTCCCATACATACAGATTTCGGCAGACATAAGGAGATGGGGAAAAGCACAGCACACCAAAAAAACATATTGCAGACTTCCTCTCCAAGCTAAGACACAAGCTCCAAGGGTGAGAAGCAAGATTCAACCATCAAGAACTTTATCAAGCCCTCATTTTCCATATTTCTAGATAAAAAAGGGAAGACAACTATCATTATTTTTTATTTTTATTTTTCCTAATATGTTTTGTATTTTAGAGAATATGGATATGGATGAACTTATTTCTATTATGATTGACTAAACTTGTTTTAGGATTTATTGTTTGAACTATTTGTGACCCCTTGTGCGTTGATTTAATGGTATGAATACTTGTGTTGTCTATTAAGCTTAAACCCTACAATAAATCGAGAGAGTAAGTTGCGTAATCCATGTTAAATATACAATGAGAGTTGGCATTTAATAGACCTATAGATAATAAGTTATTAAATTATTAGGAAAGATTTCAATAGATTGATATACTTCCTATAGGATAGCTTCATATCTAGTTGAATGTTTAGGAAAGGCTTTGCATATCGAGAGATCCCAAAGTTAATCTTAATTTATTTAACTAGTGACATTTAGTTGCAATTTGAGAGAGGGTAACTAAAACTTTAGGAAATCTTGGGCTAAGCATAAATTGAATCAACAAACTAAAGGGAAACAAATAGGGATAACAACAAGTCCTAACTTTTAATCTTGATTTCTACAAGTTTCAGTTTGCAGTTTTGGCTTTGGTTACGCTACTTTCTTTAACCTTTAGTTTGTTTTTGTTTTACTTATCTTTTTAATTTTTCAATCGGGTTTTTAAACAAAACACAACATGAATTGAGTGGTGAAAAACTACAATCCTCGTGGGATCGATATCTACTTTTTACTACAACTTGTGGATCGTATACTTGCGATTTTGAACGTGAAATTAGTTTTGGTTTGGCAATCAACACATTGACTAACATATTAATTTTTTAGGTTTTTGATGTTTGGGTAATTGACTTCATAGGACCGTTCCCTAAAACATACTCCAATTAACCCATTTTAGTTGTAGTAGACTATGTTATCAAATGAATAGATGATGGTGTGTAAGTCTTAACTAAATCACAACATGCAAAGAAGGCAAGTGTACCTATCACTAATATAGTATAGTTTTGGTAAATATAGGGGTTGATCCATAAGGACTGCTATTATTAATGGATTCCTATAAAGATTAGTTAGCCTATGAAAAGGGTGAATTGATTTGATTAATTGAAAGAGAAAACAATTAAATAAGTAAATTGAATGACTAAGATAACTTGCAAGGATTAACAATAAAATATGAAGGTAGGATTCAAGTAACTACTCCCTTTAGGATGCATTCATATTCATTGTAGTTTTGTCTTAACTCGAACTCTAGATTTATTAGCTTGTAGACTCCCTAATGTAAATGGTACTCTTTCTCCAGTTATGTAACTCTATTCAATTTGATAAAATAGGAGAAAGTTCTCTCTATCCCAATTTATTGATTGAATGTATTAAATGGTTCTATGGAATCTATTGTTTTGATTAAGCTTACACATAATCTAGATATCTTATGTAAGCCTATGTCTAGGTCCTCTTGTAAGATATTTTGTTAAATAAATGATCTAATGTATATAATCTATCTCTTAATCCAATCATAAACAAATTAAAGCTTTGAAAATAAGGTTTATGTTCTCATAACAATTGAATTCAAAGTCACATGTGTTTGTTAATAAACCTAATTCAATATCTAAAATTCAAGAGTTAATCTAATAATAACAATAAATACTAAATCCTAGAGTTAGTAAAAACCTAAATCCTAAGAGAAACTTAATTCCTATAAATTGTATTAATCATACAAATAAAAAATATTAAAGAAGGAGTTAGAAAATCTTATGTTGAGATTGTCTTGAATCTTTGAATCCTTAATGCTTGATGTATGAAATCCAGTCCTTGATCTTTAATTTGATGTGTTTGGATTCATTACTCTCTTATAAAATTGCATGAAAATCTTTGGAAGTGGCTTAAGGTTTGTTTCCTATGGAGTGATGGATGAATTTTTGCTTATAGAGCCTTCAAAGACATAAAAATCACAAAATTAGATTAATAGAGCTTTCTTGACGGAATTTGACATGGCCTAGGCTCAAGCCATAGGTCTTAATATTTAATGGCCATGGTCTTCTATTGGAAATTCCAACTTCAGCTACTCTTTAGTCCTTTTTCCACGGTCTTCTATTGGAAATTCTAGCTTTTGCTAGTCTTCTGTCCTTTTGCCATATCTTCTTTTCCACATGTCCTTTGGCCATGAAATTTGTTATGAAGCTTCCTCTCTTGATCCCTAATTTAACTCCACACTAATTACAATCCCCAAAGTGCCTCAAGTTATTGTTCAAAATCCTATGAAATGTAACAAAGCATGAAAATCAAGTTAGTAACATCTAATTCAAGGACTTCTATTAGAATTGCTTTGAAATAACATGAAATTGCATCCAAAAATTATGCCTAAAATTTGTATGTTTTAAGTACTATAAAATACTCCCAC
The DNA here is from genome assembly GCA_028565735.1 of Pinacopodium congolense. Classification (NCBI taxonomy): domain Eukaryota; kingdom Viridiplantae; phylum Streptophyta; class Magnoliopsida; order Malpighiales; family Erythroxylaceae; genus Pinacopodium; species Pinacopodium congolense. The sequence goes on from JAOXYD010111667.1 coordinate 5,889, forward strand.
ACTTAGGCTATTACTTATGGTCAAGCAATGATTAAACATCCCTTTAAACAAAATCAAGCATAAATAAATTTTCAACCAATGTTTTTAATTTAGTTCGCAAATCACAATTATATCATGGAAAAAAATTGGATAACACACATAATACACTGTTAATAATTAGGTAACCTTTAATGCATAATATTAAATATGTATGAGGCTTTGTATAGATCATCATGTGAACTTGTTCAAGGAAATCATCACTAATGCAAAGTATAACTCATTATTTTTAATTTTAAATAATTATTTTGGGGTTCTCCTCTCCTTTTAACTCAAGGGAAAACATTTTATTGTGAATGCTCCCTAGTTACTCGACTAGGTTGCCCTTTTTAGCTTGTTTGCAACGTCACCTAGCCTTTTGATGCAAAGGTGAATATTTTGTCATTAATATCCCTTAGTTACTCAGCTAGCTCATAGTTGCAAGTGATTACTAGATCCACTCATACAATTTAACCTTTTTATCAGTATGAAGCCAGCAGAGTGAGTGTTTGCTCATTCTTTTTAAACATAATTATACCTCTTATTCATTAAAAACGCATCCTATTCCAAATTCACAGAATAGTCCATATGAATCCACATTTGAAATTTATCAATGAACACTAGAGGTGCTTAAAATCATAAGCAAACATAAAACAAAAGAGGAAAAGAAACTTTTTGGGTTAAAATCAATCAAGAATTGTTCAATGCTCACCTAATCAAAATCATTGATGAAATTAAACACTCTAATCAATAATCAAATCTTAATCTCAATCATTCATCATGAATATTCAAGTCATTACTCTTAGACTCCTAACAATTGTAGTGTGGTAAATAAATGATAAATCATAACATCTTCAAGTCTCCACACACATAACCAAATTGTCCTTAAATTGGAGGACCAAAATGAAATATAAAGTGCAGACAATGAAGAGAGGAAAGGAGAACAAAACTTCCCTTAATGCTGAATTTTGAATCAAACTAGGACCATTATGGTTTTAGGGTTGAAACCATGTGTTTGAAGGTTTATGATCCAAAGCTTATAATTGAGACTTGAAGAACAAAACTAAAAGCCTAAAGTTTTGCAGCAAGTTGGATCAAGGTAGGATTAAAGCAAAAAAAAATTAAATAAATAAAGGAAGAAAAGTCTAAGTCCTACAAATCAAATAATTGCAAAGAACTAAAATAAAAAAGAATATCAAATCATAATAGAAATAACGAAGAAAAATAAAAATAAATCGAGTTGCTCGGTGTGCACGGCTCAAATCAGTGTTCAATTGATAGTGGTAGTGGTGGATAATAGAACTGTGTATACTACTGCCACTATGCCTATTACTACTCCCATTTTTTCTGCTGAAGGCTTTTATCCTCTTCTTATCATGTTTGTTGCTACTACTGAAATTCCACCAATTTGAAGTCATTCATCACTTAGTAGTTCTAAACCTCAACACGCATTTCCTCCATCTGAGTTTAAATCTAATTGAATTGGGTAGCCATCGATGGTTCATTCGTTCTAGAGGGTCAAACTCTTCCTTACTATCCTCCTCGTCATTACAAGCTTCTAGTTCCTCTCTAGTGTTAGGCTCTTGGGTAGTTGGCTGAGATCGTTTGAGTTACAATTGCTCATGAGGCTTGATGGATATTCCTATTCTTATCCATGTAATAACATGTAAGGGCTTCGATTTAGTCATTCTCCTCAAGTCCAAGTTGCTTAAATTGAGCCCTAGGTTGATATAAAGTCTTATGACATAGGATAAGCCACTGAGCAATTCTTGCTTTGATTACTGTAGTGTAAGGCCAAAGAACCTACAATGTTTGTGATATGTCTATAATACATACACCATAACTGTAGCAAATCATGCAAGGTAATGGTCCCTAATCTCTTATGGTAGCCTTCAATGGTGCCCATGATTAATCAATGAAGTACTTTGAGTGTGGGAAATAGAATCTTGGTGGCTTTATTGACATAATTATAAGTGAACGTTTCCAATATCCCATTAAAATTGAGTACCTTATCTTGAAATAAAAAAAGACAAGTAGATAATATTTCGTCATTGGTAGATCCTCTAGTCTGATTGTTTGTAATCCCCAATGCTATACTGAACTCCTACCATGTCATGGAGAATTGTTGCCCACCCAACTAAAATCTAATCACATCCTTAACTCTCGACCCCACTAGCTCATTATCGAACTTAAATATTGTAAAAAATTCACACAACAGGTTCTTGTATCCTGAGTCTTTGATCCTTATAATACCTTCCTACTCTCTATAAGTACCAAAGAACATTGATAGCCAAGCTTAATTACTTTAAATCCTCAAAGACAAAGAAGTGAATATGCTTTATAAGCCTCACCAACAATGCATTATAATTGGCTATGTGCTAGGAGTTTTGAAATTGAAGAACAAGGGTATCAATCTCAACACTCTAAGAGTAGGATGCTTTGTCATGATGAGCTTTATTCACCTTTTCCTTCTGAGTGGCCATAACTACTAAAGGAAATTACAAGCATAAGGAATGAATAAATGAGACTACACATAATTAGGTGTATAATGAGTCTTGATATTAAGCAAGTATCAAACTTAATGAGATAAGTACCAAATTTAGGTAATAACAAGGACATGGAAGCATTGATGAAGCCAAAAGCAATTCCTCCAAGAGCACATAATATAGGACATGATAATTTAACAAAATATAAGGAAAATCATAACGACTTATGGTAAGCTCGATGTAAGCTACCAAATAATAAAATACCTAACTACCTAAACTGTGTAGTAATGGTGAGCTAGAGTCAAACCACAGAGGGTTGGGATGCAACTACTATTTCAAATGTTGTAAGAAAAAGAAAATAAAACACCCTATAGATATGAAAGAAAAATAAGTTGAAATGTAATGAACGTAAACAAAAGTCATCACAACGCAAATTTAAACAAGACCAATAACAATAGAAAAAAAGTAGGTTGGAGATATCTTTGGGATGTCGGGGTGATTATTGATCCTTAAATCTAGACAAGAGGTACTTTAGTCATGACTTTAGCCTATAGGCTTGAATAAGCTCTCAAGCCTTCAGTTCCTCTAAATCAAAAAAATCTAACAAGCTCTAAAAATGCCCCTATCCCCATCTATAACCTAGAACAAGCTCTCTAGATTTAATAGTGAAGATGCCTTAGGTACTAAGGAATGACTAACTTAGGCCACCTAATCATAATCTCGGAAGGTGTAATCTAAAGGTGTGACGCCCTAAGTTAGTTGATAAAGTATCCTAAAAAATTCAACTAACCTATTGCTACTTTCAGGAATCGCTATAGACTATTACGTATCTCACCCTTTAGGGTCATCAAGCTTAGAAGTAACTCCGAATTTATGACACTTAACTTAAGTCCCAAACCAACCTAGACTACCAAATTAAGCATAATTTCAACTATGTTCTCACAAATTTCATCCCTTCATCCTTCTAATATCTCAAGCCCCTAAGAAGACTACCCTCACATGTTTAAACTACTTAAAGAAAATATTGAATGAGCATAAATCATAATTAATTAATTAAAAAATATGGAAAATTAACAACTAATCTAAGAAGTGAAAGTCCAACACTTTACCTAATGTAAACTTAAGTTACTTAAACTAATAGGCAATTAACTAAATTCTAATTAATCAAGAATTAATTTAGAAAACTAAACAAAAATTCTAGATTATATAAGTTAAGTAAAAACTAAAATTCCAAATTATATAAATTAAGTAAAAACTAAAATTTAATTACCTAAAGCCTAAGAGTATGCATAAAGACTAACTAGTAAACATAGATGAGCTAAACACATTGGATATGGTTGAAACTTCATGAAATAAAACATCAATCAAATTAATATTCAAACATAAAAAATCTGAAATTATAAAATTCAAACCTTAATCAAGATTAATAAAGGCTGGAAAAATAAAATTAACAAGCTCCATTCATATATAACTAAACATAGGTTAAAACATTAAACTATGGATTTCTAAGCAGCTAAATAAAAATTCTTAAAAAAGAGCCATTAATAAACTAGAAATCCATGAAAATACTGAGTTGAAACTTGAAGCATTTGGACATAAAAAAAAGATATTTGGAAAGGCTATCATTGGATCAAATTTAATAAAAAGCAAACTAATGAAATGAATGAAAGAGCCATGAAAAATTAAAAGCAATAATCCAAGAAAACTGACACAAAAACACGTTGGTTTCATGTAGCAAAACAAGAAAAACGGATTTTACTTTAAAAACCCAAATGATATCAAGCGAAAACCAACGTGACGAAAGGCAAGTGTACCTATCAAACAAGTAATAAAGTGGAGTAGATTAAGACTCTGAGTGTTGAACTCACAGGGAAAATGGTATTTGTACGTGAATTATTAGATTAATTAGATTACAATTATGTAGGAAATTCCAAATTAATTGATTAGAAAGATGAAAAGATAAAATTAATAAATTATCCTAATTTTTCTTCAAACCTTGCAATATTGAATTATAAAATAATTTATAAAATTGTTGAAAATTGTAAAATTGTGGAATCCAACTCTGGATAAATGATTGATGAATTAATTGAGCTTAAAAACAAATCCAAAGTCAGATTAGGATTCGTTTACGAATTCAAGACAAAGCTATGGTTAAGACTTATGCCTTTTCTCCTTTAAACTTACTTTAAAGTTTGGTTATGCTTTTAATATAGCCAATGGGCTTTAATTTCAAGAAGGTGAGTTCTAGAATTTTAATCTCAGATCTTTAACTCTCACAAATAATCCATGTTTAGTTATGCAAAGATTGATTTATGTTGTTTATTGATTTTTCCAACAACGTAGGTAGATATCTCAGATCCTAGATTATCTTTCACTCTAATCTTAGTTGATTAGGCCAAAATCAGAACTTTAAGATCGTCAAGAAACAAAATTAGATTTATTACATGCATTCAAACTCTCCTACAACATTAAAACACAAATCTGAAGCTAGAAAATTGATTTAAGCACACATAATCATTAAAGCATATAAAAAATGCATCTTAAGCCACGTACTTTGATATATTTAAAAATATAAGCTGAGATAAGTAGTTTAGAAGTTACAAAACACATTTAGAAAGCTTCTAGTCAAGTCTTATACTTCTTAACTTGATCTGGACATCAACACAGCTTCGAAATTTACAAGATCTAGCAAGAAAAATCAAAGAACATTCAAGAACATACAGATAAGAACATGAACTTTGATTAATCCAAAAAATAGGAGAATATAAGTAATAATATGAGTTAGAAAAGCCCCTATGATGGTTTAGAAACCCAGATACATGTCTCAGCAATGTTCTCCAACAAACAGCAGCTTAAAATACACTCTAAAACTCAAATTATAATTGTTTGAAGCCCAAACTATCTAAGAAAATGTAAGAGAGAAGCAAAAGCTTCTCTATCTAGGATTTAGATTTGGAATTGCTAAGTTAGATGCATGTTTCTATGTTCTTCTTGGTTGTATGCAGACTCTGGTGACTCCCCTACATGCTAGCTGACAAAGGTGGTAAGCTGGAGAGAGGTTACAGGTGAAATTGTGGAGATTTGGCGAGCTGGCTGTGAATACAGCGGCAGGCTATAGGCTGCCATTATAGGTCGAATTCTGTCTCTTAAATAGTGGGCTGCTCATCCTTTGATGGTGGTCAAACAGGGTGCCATTGATGGACATAATTGAAATACTTTCCTCTCATATTTACTCCAATCTTCATCATTAAGATCCATCTTGCAAATTAAACATATTAAGACATAAATTTAGCAATTAAGCACTAAATTAGGGATCATAATTCATTAAATTAACCATTAAAACTCTATCAATTTGACCCCTAACAATTCTCCCACACTTAAGCATTTTCTTTTATTCAAGCAAATTAATTCATCATGAATTTCATAATAGGATATAAATGTAGGAAAAATAAATTCAAAATTAATACCGTAATTATTGAAAATACTTTATTGATCCTTTAAAAATATTGACATATAGAAATGTTATAAGATTAATAAATCATATCAAATTGAAATTGTATTTAAATCATTTCATCTTTTTCAAGTTTCAACCTAAATTAAAAAATCAATTCCACATGTAAAAGACAAACAACTATGTTTAATGCATCATCTTTTCGACTTTTCCACATCCTTAAAAACAAAAATTAAAAAGAAAAATTGAATGAATCACCTAGTTAATTTAATTCTTAAGCAAAATAATTAAGAGGTCACTTCAATCTTTTTACACGAAGGTGAACATTTTGTCATGAACAACCCCCAGTTACTCAATTGGGTCACAGTAACTCAACTGACTATTATTCTGTTTCTTTTCTTTCTTTCTTATATATATATACACACACATACATAAGATTCGAAATCAGAGGAGTAGTTCAACTTAGTTATTTAACTAATTAGGTAATTATTCTTATTTATGTTTTCTTTTTGGGGTTAATTCCATTTCTTTTTCTTTGAATGAGGTTAATGGCTTAAAAGACACCATAAAATTACTCTTTATATGTGGAATATCATTCTATCATGAGGTATCTACCTTACAAATTATGAAATAACTTAAAAAGAATTTTGTCCTTAATAGTCAAAATTAATTAGATAGCATTAAAAATTTTAAAAATAATTGAATTCAAAGGAAAGCTTGAACAATAAAAAGGATCAAAATTGAATTTTTTTTCCACAATTTATAGAATATAATGAAATTGATGATAAATCAAATCACTATCAAACAACCAAAACACAAGGGATAATATGATATATCCCTCCCCCACACTTAAACTAAACATTGTCCTCAATGTTTAAAATAAGAAAATGAAAAGCATAATCTAGGAGAGAAGGGAAAGAAATAAACACATTTGATATATACTTGAAAATCCGTCGATGCATTTGAATTAACGTGAAGGAACTGAAAGCATAAGAAAAACAACACAGAAAAGTAGTCAAAAGAAGCTCCACTCATATAAATATGAAAGTCAGTACATCAAGTAGCAATAAAGAGCAATAATAGTCATCAGATCTAATTGAAAAAAAATAGAAAGCCAAACTACAAAATGGAAACCTACACTATTGAAATGAAACATCTAAAATAATAACAACAATTGAAATAATAAAATAAATAACCAAACAAACTAAAAAGTAGGGTCATCGGCATCCCTGGAACACTGATAATCCTCTAAACTCCAAACTTTGGCAGTCAACTCATCAAATTGATGCTAAAGAACATCAAATCGATGAGACATCTTTAAAAAGAGGGAAGATCTAAAATCTGAAAGCTCAGAAGAAAGACAATCGTCCATGTTAATCAAGTATTACATCATAGCAACCTGAGGATAGTCTGAAGCAAGTGGTGGTGGAACTAAAGTGGCAATAGATGAGTGTAGGTGAGGAATAATAATACTCATAGTGGCCTTAGATGAAGCCTCACCCATATATGCATGAATGTCGAGCTGTGCAGCATCATCAGGTGGATCCTCACCCTTACGAAGTCAACGCCAATGGCCTCCTTGATATGTGAACCACCATAACTTAAGCACACTGGCATTGATGATGTTCCAACGAGTATAATCATCAAGCTTTAAAGAATCCAATGGAACTCCCGCATCCTGAAATATCCTCATAAGCAAGCAAGGAAAACATAAGTTCTTGTTGGGATTTTTAAGCTTCACCGCATCTCTCATAGACAATATAATGAACCCAACTAATGATAAACCTAAAATGGTACCTAATCAATGCAACATCTTATATAACAGGTACACATCGACATATCTCATCTCATTAGGCCCACTGGCTCGAGGAGCAACATTATGACTAATCATTACAACAATAATCTTCTCCCGAGCCCCTAAAGCAGTAGTAATATACCCTCTGGCATTTCTAGTCAGGCCTAGGGTATCACTAGCAGTAGCAATTGAAATGATGGGTCCGAAGAGATCGTGCCCCTATGAAAAGTATCCTTAGCCTTAAGAAATACACTTCCCTCATATGGTACTCTTAATAAGGCATCTATAGATGCACGAGTAAGATGGATAGGAATACCTCGTACCATAGAATGTATCTCAATCGTGTCTTCCTTATCCGTATCTTCAATGTTTGCAAAGAACTTGCGAACTAAGTCTGGGTAGTATGGACCAACAAGCTTGACAATAGCCTCCCATCCTAAGGTCTTAAAGACACCAGATATATCAAAATAGGCTTCCAAGTCCGAATGGATGGGATATTCAACATTGAGGTCGTTCGGTCGTCCGAATATAAAGTATTTTTCATATCAGTCAACTGATACCAAACTATTATTTCATTTACGTACTAGCCCTCGATATTTTGATATCAGGCTGAAACCATCCAGTATGGGCTAGTATGCCGCTCAGTATAGTATAAGATTCAGCCCGTACTGGATGATATATGAAATGGAATGTAGCAACGGTATCTTGCTGGTATGTGACGGTATTTAATACACTAGTCTAAGGGTGATTACCTAGATGGTTCATTTAAAGTGATTTTGATAATTAGTTGATTGTTAATTATTGTATTCTAGTATAATTAATATTTTTGATTTAACGAACATTGATCAATTATGGATTGATTTTGAACCCCTACTTTTTTTCTTTTTTCTGATTGCTAACCCCTTATATACGATATTATATTTCTAAGGACATTTTATATTGATTGTTATGTAAATTTGGAATAAGATGTCTTTTAATATTTAAATATATGATAAATGTGCTTGTTTAAGTAACTGAGCAAAATTTTTCACTATACTGGCTTTGTACCAATCAAAAGATCAAAGTTTATAAGTGATGTTAGTAGTCATTTGAGAGGGTGACCTACTTGAGTAACTGGGGTGCTCTTGATAAAGTGTTAACCTTCATATGAAATGGCTAGATGACATCTCAAACAAGATAGAAAGAGTATCTTAATTGAGTAACCATGGGTCATACATGATGACGTATTTACCCTTATATCAAAAGACTAGACGACCTTTAATTAACTTACCCAAGTCTAATTATGTTATGTTGTGTTTTGTTTAATACATCATTAACTAAGTTTGTATGATGATCTATATGAAATAAATTGGGTGCTTGATATTATGCATTAAGGATTATTGCTTACTAACTATATGCTTGCATGTGATAACAATGTTGTTCTCATGATAGATTTATGATTTGTACACTAGATCAAAGGCATTAACAAGCTATTTTTTATACTTAATTACCTTTCAAATCTTAATTAAGATTATTTTGAGTATAGTATCTAAGTCATTTCTTTAGGATAAGCAACAGTTCAAGTGTGGAGTTATTTAATAGTACCTAATCTATACATCTTTTAGACATGCTTTCATGGTTATAATCTTCAGTTTGAGGGGCATTTATATGTGAATTTGACGCATAATTAATTGAAACTTGAATAAGATGTTGCTTAGTTTTAAGTGAATGTATATGTTTTATAGGTCTTTCGTGAGCAATTTGATACATATTTGGAGTTGGATGAGTTGTGGAATAAAAAAGAAGATTAAAAGCATCAAGCCATTAAGTTCCACATAAGTATCGCGGCCATGGCACAAACTATAGAGATTTCATCAAGAAAACACCAAGAGAATGGGAGAAGATAAAAAGTTCATGACCTAGGTCATGGCTATGACTTGGGCCATGAGATTTTAGCAGAGAGATTCATGGTTTAGCTTACAAACATAAGCTAAATTGTGATTCTATTAAGTAGTCTCCTTATTTAAGTGATTTCTTGGATTTTTTTATTATCTATTTGTATCTTTGGTTCCTTGGACGTCTATAGTCACCACCAAGACCCTAAAGGAGGTGTTTAGAAACTAATTTTCTTATAGAATCTAGATTATTGTGAACTTTAAGGTGTAGTGTTTTACATTGTTCCTTTGATTCAATGTTAAATTTCCATATTTTGTTTTGGTTTATTTATGGAATTAATGGAATTGGTTTTTAATTATTACTTAAATGTGGGTTTCAATTCTAATTATATGCTTTCATATGTTTAGATTGAGAGATCAAATATATGAATAGATCAATCCATAAGTAATGAATCTTACATGTAAACCTAAAGATAGGCTTACATGAGATTTTTTGATTAAGCGTGAACTTAATCAAAACAATAGATTCTATAGAACTTGTTAATGCTTCCAATTGATATTTTAAGATAGGGAGAACTTCCACTCATTTTATCAAATTGGTTAGAAATTACAAAACTCAAGAGAGAGTGTAGTTTAATTTAGTGAACCTATGGTCTAAATAAATATTAATGATCCATTAAAACAAGGTTGAGCGATGAATATGAACATGTCGTAAGAGGATCAACCATCTAGGTTCTAACTTCTTAATTACTTATTAGATCTTGTGGATTTGTCTTGAGCCACACTGTGCCCTTACTCATAGATGATGAGGTTACATCCTCTCGACCTCTTCCAGTTTCATTCGATACTCAGTCTAAGATTTCCTTACTTTATAAGGAGTTTGATACTTTTTTAGAGTATGCTACGCATCAATTCTAGGAGATGACCACAAAACTTCAAAGGATACACACATGCTTGATGAGATATACACCTTGCTTTTTGATTAACAATCCTAACCTCCACCACTATCATATCAGTGACTAGAGAGATTTTTGGAAAGTCTTAGGATTTCCTTGTATAGTATTATTGATGATGTATTTTGGGATATTTAATGATATTGACTATACCTTTTTATAAAGGTTCTTGTTTATGTGACTTACCCCTCTTTTCTTTTATGAATATATTGTTGGTGATGGTGTTTGTTTTAGTCTCTTCTTTAATGCATGTTTCATATGACCTTTTTCCTAATCCCAAAAAGGGAAAGAGGTAGATGTGATATTATGACTTAATTAAAGGGAGTATTTAATTATTATAAGAGCTTAACTTAAAGAGTTTAAACTTTTTAATGGATATAATGGTTGAACTTATGGTGAGTTATAGATTTTAATCAATTTAAGAGCTTTTCAAAAGTTTTTGTCAATATAGAGCTTATAAAATTATTTATTAAATTTTGAGTTTAAGTTTGATAAAATTCGAAATTGTTGCTAAATTGTAATTTATTTAGGGGAGCTATTAAAAGTGGATAACTTTAAAGTTTAAATAGGGAAGTGTTATGTTATATTATGATATTATTTTGAAATATGGATGTTTTATTACTTTTGATAATGTATAAAAGGGGAATATGTGTTAAATAATATGTAAGTGACATTTAGGGAATTTTAAGTGGTATTGGTTATCTTGGTATTTGTTTTAGTTTACAATATCATATGACTTTGTCATCGTCACAAAAGGGGAGATTGTTAAACCAAATGAAGTTCCACATTTGTTTTTATGATAACAAAGCAATCTTATTACTAATGTTTTTATAATGTTTAAGATATTGATAAGATAGGTATGTTGAATGATTTTTGGAAGATGAACTTTGAAGTTAAAATGGAGTATTTGTCGATCATGTGAAAGAGACTTAAATTATAAGATCAAGTTAGGTTTTGAATAGGTTGATCATCATATTTTTTTATATAAGTTTTACTTGGTTTCATAATTTTATTTAAGGAGATCACTCGTGTATAATTACATTTATAGTTAGATTATACATAGTGGTTGCATAATCAAGAGGCAATACATGGGAAATGTTTGAAATAATCCTCTTAATAAGTTTTAAAAAATGTTTTTGGGAAGTTTTTAATATGTGTGTGAGTTAAGAAATATTTTTGAAGTACTGGAAAGTGTTTTGAATTTACTAAAATGAAACAGTCTAAGTAAGGACTAGTCATCCAAAGGATTTGATTAGTTGACTAGTGTACTTTTTTTGATAGATTGGTCTATTAGATGATAGCATCAATTGACTAGTTTTAGATTTGTTAAAACAATATGTTTTAGAATGTTGGACAACATTCATTTACAATTAATAGGTTAATTTTTCACTATAATAGGTGTTTTATGAGTGCTTTAATCATCCAACAAGTATAAAAAATAATCATACAAGTGATTTAAATATAAAGAGCTTTATTTTATTAGTTTTGATTGGTTTTTTTTATGTTTTTGTTAAGGTTGTAAGCTTAAGTGTGCATACATATTTCAACTGTTTTGTGAGCCCTTTTAAACATCTTGTAAATTAAGTTAAACCCTTTTTTAAGTGTATTTTAAAAGGTTGAAAGGTTGTAAATTATTAAATTGAGAAAGATTACCCTATAGCCTTGTGGAAAAGGGATCCAAGTTGTACCTTTATTTAATTAAGATAGTGGAATACTTAATAAGGAGTTAGGAAGTAGAAGTAGGAGCAACAGATTGTATCTAAACCACTATAAAATTGATTTACGTATTCTTTCCATTACTTTTATATTGTTTATACAATTTTTTATTTAAGCTTTTGTATTACTGTCTAGAGAACTTGGTTAGTTTAAGATCATTAAGTTTAAAATTATTTATGGAACATAATTCACCCATTTTTTAAATGCCAAATAAGACTAACAAACATTAACTAAGAAAAAGAGAAATAGAGCAACACATGATATCAAAATATTGGCACGCGTAACTCCTATACATATTTGGAGGAGTAATTGATATAAAAGCTAAAGATGCATCATTTTGTTTTATACATGTCAATATCTCCTATCCTTCTTAAAACAAAAATTTGAAATTTACTTAAAGGATTAACAATCTTTTCGTCATAATAAGCCTTTGTCACATTTGACATGCCCACAACCTACTAAATCACCAATATAAGTAGCTTTCCTACAACTACTATCATAAAGGGCATACAAAGCCATTAGACCATTTAGTGTGCATCTCTACCTACAATTAACTCCTTAATTTAAGAGTCCTACTTCAATGTTAAAAAAAAAACTTCACAATGACTATAAATTTCATTTAGCACAAACCATTCTTTAATATGTTTAAGTACCATAAAATAGTTGCAAATGACTACATTCTAGCATTGCTTATAAATTTTCTATTTTATGCAATTGGTCCTCTCTTTCTTGAACAAGACATGCAATTCCATACAAAGTCTACATAGTTGAGGTACTCATCAAGACTCAATCTTGCCATCTTCATCTTAATAAGAGCTTTCATGCTTCCTTCAAATAGACTAGCTACTTAAAAACCTTTAACTATACCATTAAACGAAACTGTGACCCTGGAAACCCAAAGTCATTAAGCTTCAAAATACCACTTAAACTTCCTGTTTCTATATATGTACCTATGTGAATGGTGAGTAACAATATGAACCATACTTCCCATCTCATCCATCTTGATTAACATAACTATATAATTCTTCCATAGTACATCCCCTCTAAGGGTTTCAATAACACCCCTCACATCTTTGAAGTACAATCTTCTTATCATTGACAATGAACCTTGTTACTTACTCCTACTTTTAAATGCAAAAAAAAAAAAAAAGAATTAGACATCATCATACCTTCCATATCTTCTATGGAATACTAGAACTAGCCACATTTAACACATACTTACTTGTTGACATCTAAGTAGACACTCATTTTGCATTCATTATGTTTCCATACCTCATACCATAACTATTGTAATTTTCCACTTGCACCATTTCCTTTATTGAACCACTCAATCTCAACAACATGACTGTTAAATTTTTACACCATGCAATTTCCTAACTTCATTTATTTTCTTAAAAATCATTTCACCTTCACCTCCCAATTATTAGAAAAGTACACGTCTTAATTCAACAACAATGCTCAACTAATAATGACAATGTAAAAAAAATAGACATTTGATATTAAATTTAACCTACTCCATCAATAATGATTGTTCAATCGAAGGTCCATTTCTAAAACTTAAATACAATGAAGAATAAATCAAAGACAAAAATAAAAGAATAACATATCCAAATCCCGATTATAACTATATCTACTAAGGAACTAGGTAACACTACAACATCCAAAAATATATTTTTAACACACACTCAATAGGGGAATCATTCAAGGATTACATTTAAGTACTGCCATTATCTCATCTCCATAATCTTTCTTTGCCATTTGGGGAACCAATCAATAATTACCCTACTGACTATCTTTCTTTGGTTATTTTTCTTCCCCTCAACCTTCTTCATTTACGACTTCCTGCTTGCAATCGACAACAACTGAAGACATAAAGTTGTCTATCACTGAATATCTTTCTTCCCTTATCTTTCTTCTCCTCAACCTTCTCCCCATTAGTGGTTGCGAATGACTGCATACATAATGCCAACATTCCTTAACCTTCCCCCATTAGCAATTGCAAATGGTCGCACACATAATGCCAACATTTAACACCCTTTTCCCCTTATCTTTCTTTCTCTAAGGTTTCTTTGTTTGTAACTCCTTGGTTATTGCTAGCAATAACTGAAGAAATAAAGCCTTATGTTATTCACTAAGCTAACCACTAACTTGCTTTACATTAACATTATAAGTGAATAGGTCATAAACTTGTAGTATAAGCAGATATCATCCCACAACAATTGAACTAGAAACTTGCTTTACACCAACACTACAAGTCAACAGGTCATAAACTTACACTTTTGTTTAAGGAATAGATTCAAGCTAATTCAAAAAGATAAAATTGGAAACATAAAATAAAGACAAATTATCAATGAAATCAGTATCAAAATAGTAAATTAAAACTTGAAAGAAAATCAAGATTAAAGATTAAGAATTATCATTATCCCCATTTGTTTCCCTCTTGGTTGATTTATTCAATTTATGTTTCACCCATGATTTCTTAAAATTTTACTTACCCTTTCTTAAGGTGTAACTAAGTTTCTCTAGTTAAATAATTTAGGATTAACCTTGCAATCTCTCAATCTACAAAGTCTTTTAAAAAACCTAGCTAGTTGTGAAGCAATCCTATAAGCATCATATTAATCCATTGAGATCCCTCTCTAATAAATCAATAAACTTGTTATCTATAGGTCTATTAAATGCCAACTCTTGTTTTACATTTAACACAGTTTATGACGGTCACTTTCTTGATTTATTGTAAAGTTTAAGCTCAATAAGTAACATAAAACATCCATGATATTGAATCAATAAACCAAAGGTCATAAATAATTCAAATGACAAATCCTAAAACAAGTTTAGCCACGCATATTATAAGTAAGTTTGGCACTATCCATGTTTTCTATAGAAGAAAACCTAACGAGAATAAGAAATAGAGACCGATATCTTCCCCTCACTATCCACGCTGCAAATTGTGGAATGAAGAACTCTTTAGATGACTAATCTTTTTGATTCCTTGCTCTTCAAACTTTCAGATGGTCTTCTTTGGCTGAGAGGCAAGCTTCGAAATACAAATCCTTAATATTGATTATTGTTATATTGCTTCTTGATGGCACATCTAGGTTTTAGTGCCTTTAAATACACATCATAAGAATGTGCTATCTGTCTCGAATAAGCTAAAAATGGGGGCTGAATAAGCTAAAAATGGGGTTATAAACGTGGTTTAGAGGGCCACAAACATGGCATTAGTGGCCATATTCGTGGCCTCATTGGTCATGGGTGTGGCTACCTCCAGAACACAAACCCTTAATATTGATTACTATAATATTACTTCTTGAAGGCACATCTAGATTTTAGTGCCTTTAAATATGCATTATAAGAATGTGTCATTTTTCTTGAATAAGATGAAAATAAGGGCCAAATAACATAAAGAGGGGGCCATGTACATGGTTTAGAGGGCCACAAGCGTGTGGCTACATCCATGTCCTCACTGGTCATGAGCGTGGCTTTGGGATGTGAGAGGACCATGGATGTGCTTAAAGAGCCACGCTTGTGGCCTATAGAGGCAACGCCTGTGGCTTTAAGAAGCCATAGGAGTGGCTATATAGCCACTATTCGATGCTTTGCTTCTTCTCTTTTATAGCTTCCTTGCTTATTCTTGTAATCTCTCCTTCCACCTAATCCACATCAAACAAAAGCTTTTTATAAGATACGTTGATTACACCCAAAAGATAATAATTAAACATTAAAAACATAAAACACAATAAAAACACAAAACTTAAAAAGGAATAAAAATAAGAACAAACTAAGTCCTAAACACATTAAAAATAGGAAATTAACAAACTAAACATTTAGAAAAACTAAAGCCTAAAACACATATATCACGTCCTACCACCATCAACTAACTTTTTTCCCCTTAGCCTTCTCCCTTCTTGCAACCACTAATGATTAAACATACAACACAAACATTTAACACCCTTTTACCCTTTGATACTACATTTTTCTAAATACACCCCTCTCTTTTTTCTCTATTCCAAACATAACCTTATCTTTATTCCTTCATTATATCACGTGTCTTGATTTTTTAAATATTTACCTATGCTGACATGGTAGTGTTGGCTACAAGATGGCCATGAATAGTGGCTAAATAACTTTACTATTAAACTTTTTATGAAGTATTAAGAGGTAAAATAAATTTTTTTATCAATGATACACTGAATTAAGTTACTAATAAATATTTTAATAATAGCTTTCCAACATACCAATAAGAAATGTATTATGATAATAGTCATGATAAAATCCTCTTAAACATTAAAAAATTTGCTATGGTATATTTAATATGTATATGGGATAGTCATGATAAAATCCTCTTAAATATCAAAACTATTTGCTGTGGCATATTTAATATGTATATAGGACCAATTACAGGACTCTTATTAATGGCCCTCTCATAATTATCAATAGGAGAAATGACAATGGTGGCCCTCTCATAACTATCAATAGGGGAAAATGAAAATAGTTATGAAATGCTCATTATCTTAAATAAAGAGTTTAAAGGCATGGTTCACTGAGTAAGGGAGCTCTCTCTCTAAAGAATTTCTAAACTTTATTGTGAAGATTTTGAATATTTTATTATGCATTTTAAAGAAAAGTTCCCAGAGTTATATTTTAAAAATTGAATTAGAGAATTGAGAGGTTTAAGGTTGAAAGGTTTTACTAGTATGAAATCGTTATAAAATTGATATAAAATCGATATAAAATAATAAGATATATAAATTATGAAAATAAATAAAATTATATTATAAAAATTAAATATATAATTGAAATAGGAACAAAATACCAATATCTTTATCTATATAATCAATTAAGAATAATATCTTTATCTATATAATCAATTAAGAATAGTTCTAAATAAAATTACATATAACATAACATACTGAAATCATAGTAATGATCACAATTGTACTTCTAAAGGAGCTTGTGTCTTATCTTCGTTAAGGATTTCAATCCATCAACGCTGTGTAAAAAGTTATAAAAAACACTTTCATTTAAAGTACTTTCATCAACATCTCCTATTACATTTAAATAAATTATAGATAAGTAACATACGATATTATTTTTAAAAACAATATATTATAATTTTATTAGGATAATAACTTACCGTCAGTAGATGTACCTAATTCTTTCATTGTGACAAATGCATTTTCTTAGTAAATCACACTTTCAAGTTCATTATAATCAAGATAAGACGATAGTTCTTTTTCTTCGATCCAAAAGTTAGTATAGTCAATGCAATCGATATTAATTAGATAATATGTTCTCTTCTTATTAAGCAGTACGAATAAATAACACAAAATATAAAATTAATAATAAAAATATATTTACTTAAGAATCAAATTAAATTAATAAAATACCTATTCTTCATTTTCAAATTATAGTTAATATAAACAAGGTCATTGAATCCTTGATACTCAAAACAATTTTGTACTTTGCTATGTATGTAGTAAAAAATACTCCAATTACATTCACAATCTAATGCAGAAGCCGTTTAACTGTGTAGTCTAACGGAAAGGTTTCTAAAAGTAGGAGCACTTTAACCAAACAATTTCTACCACTCACTTGTGTTTCAAATTAAAAGTTATAAGAAAAATCTTAAAATATATTATTAATAAATAAAAATGAAACTTAAATTATGAAAACTTATTAGGTGCATTTTTTTCATTATAAATTCTCTCTTTACAATGGTCTAGTAAAACTTCTTGAATTTTCATGATATAATTTGATTTCATTTGATGCATTTGATTGTTATTCTACAAAAAAAAAAAATGCTTTTTAGCATAATCACATTAAAAACAATGTCCATTATTTTATTTGTGGATACATCCTCACTATGTAGCAATAAGAATTGAAAAATAAGCTGTCAAGTGAATTCTTTGAGTAAGAAGCCATCAACAGTCAAGAATATCTATTTAAGGCTTGTATAATTTCTCATTTCCTTTGAAAAGATTCATATTTGTTCTATGAGCCCTATACAACTATCGTATATATAAGTTAAAGATGTATTTTTATCTAAATCAGTAATATTTAATAATCTTATCAGTGGAATCACAATTTTTACAACATTCAAACAAACATTCCAAATTTTTTTTAAAGAAATTAAACTTTTTGGCTCTACCAAAAATTGAACCTTGGTAGAGGAGGATGTCTTAGACATCCTCTCCCAATAAGCTACACATTCATTGGTCAAGCATCCTAAAATTTATTATCAAAGATAATATTATAAACTCTATTATTTTCTCACATATTGATAATTTGTGACGTAAAAAGTATCTAACCATCACTAAATTGTAAAGTACTTGTTTGTAATTATAAACACTTTCAAAGTTATAACTATAATCACAAATCTAATAGTAATAGGACGTGCTATCTCAGCCTTATCCTCTTATTTTTTAACCAGGACAAAAGATCAAATGAGTATACATAAAAATTATGATTTTAGATGCGTGTGAAACAAGATTAAAAATATGATACATGCATCAATATCTTTTAAAATAAGATTGATATAATGATCAGCATATGGAGATCAATAAATATTGTTGTACTTCGATTCTAACAAGTATCCATCTGATAAATAATTAGTTGCATTATCTATAATAAGATGAACTGCATTCTTTGGTCCAGCTTATTCAACAATTTTAGAAAATATTTCAAACAAAGTATGAACACTTTCTACAACATATAAAGCATCAACATACTTAAAAAGAGTTGTTCTAATGTCAAAGTGAACTAAAAATTTTGATCAAAGTTATTTGTCATTGATTAATCCAACTATCTGTTATAATAGTGCATCTTACTATTTCTCATATAGATTTATATGAATTCACAATTAATTGATATATTTTTTTTAAATCTTGAAGTAAAGGCATACAAATATCATAATAAGAAGATACCTTAAATTCATGTCCCATTGTGAATTTAGAGCATTCAAAGGAATATAAGAATGATAAAAC
>JAOXYD010111688.1:0-11451 GCA_028565735.1 Pinacopodium congolense
CAACCTTAATGCAAGAAACACATGCAAAACACTTAGAAAAACATATACTAAAACTCAATTATCAACTTCCCCATACTTAAACCTTTGCTTGTCCTTAAGTAAAATCAAGCACAACCATTCAATTCTATCCCTTCATTATCATAAAAATCAAAGCATGAAATCTCACAAACTTTAGCCAACTCAAGTATCAAGCTAATACATATATCATGACTACTTTTCATTAGTGTTCATAAGCAAACTCAACTTATGAAACCATTGCTCAAAGATAAGTATAAATGCAAAATGAATCTTCATCGTGGTTTCACTCATTTCTCTCATGTGTTTGATATATAGTTTTTTGCTCAAACTTCCTATAGGAAACCACACTATCATAGGCTTGCTAATACACCAAATTTTCTCTACAATGATTTCATGCTAAAAATAGATCATAACGACTTTGCTTCGGGTTATAATGGGGTTAAGGTTAAGGTGGGTCAAATAGGGTTAAAGGGTTCGTCACAAGCATTCATAAAGTATCTAGGGAAAAAATAGATGACGAAGACAATCTTCTGAGATTTACAAATGAATAACACTACTACTCCATACTTATTGATTCTACTAAATGTTATTCCTTTCTCTTTTCTTTTTTTTTTCTTCTTCTTTTTTTTTTTTTGGTTTTCTTTGGTTTTTTATTCTTTTGAACAATAATAATGAACAATAAACTAAATAGTAGCTAAATGAAATGCTCTCAAAGAGTAGCAATATCACTAAACTCATCTTAGAAAAAAATGTACCTCAAAATCCCAAAAAAGCATCGCTTAATACACTACTAAACATGTGAATAGGTTAGTTAATGGGATTTTGGGTTTTAAAATGCGGTGTTTTCAAGAAATAAAAGGGTTAAGGCTCAACGGGGCTAGCAACGGATGATAAAAGGTAGGTCATTTATGCCAAGGTTTAACACAAAAATGGCCTTAATCATCTCTATTAAGCATACATCCAGTAGATTCAAATCGATTCAAAGAAAGTTCTGAAGGTAATAACATAAGGAAGCATCACATATGCAAAGAAATAAAATGACTATAAATAGAGTCATATAGGCTCAATCCTCTTATTGGCTCAAATGAAAATTCATTATGCATCTCTACACTACCTCATTGCTCAAGTATCAAGTTGTGAACAAGCTTATGTAACCATCTACTTGTCATCATTCAACATGGTTCACTCTTTACGCAAGTGGCTTAATCCGAGTTCAAGCATGCATTGAATCTCATTCCAACTAGCATGATAGAATCTCATAGCCACATAAACCAAAATGATTCAAGTGTTGATCCATTTCTTACACAAAAGAACATAAAACAACACCTTAATATGCCAAAAACATTCATCCTAGATAACAAGATGGAAACAATGGAACACGTGCTAAATAACATGCAAAAAATGCAAACACAACTTCAACAAATGCAAAGGCTACCTCCCCACACTTAAACAACAAATTGTCCTGAATGTGGAAAGTAGAACATCAAAACTAAAAAAAACAAAAAAAACACTATGAGAATAAGGGTTAGAATGGCTTGTGGTGGTGTCCGTTAATCTAAGGTGTAGAACATCTTCTTTCGCTCTTCTTTTGGTCCTCCAAGAAGCTAGGATGCACAAAAAAACTTCAAGCTTCACCAAATTACCTACACAACAAGAGATCAAAAGGAAAAACAAACTAAGATCGATCAGACTCAAAATTAAACTAAATACAATCAACTCAAAGCAAAACTACACTAAACACAAAAATAAACACGCTAATTTAAGGTCATTACCTTGACCTTTGGCATATTAACACTATCCATTGTCAAAAGGATGTTTGAGCCCCACAGGAAGCATGCTCAAACTCTGTAAGGAACTTAGAGCAACTTCCCTTGACGTAGGCTCCCAATCAGCAAAATACTCCAAAGCTTCGAGAGAGTGGAATTAAACTACTTCATCATCAAACTCTAATTTCCACTTTCCTTTCTGAACATCGCCTTTCTCCCAATATTGTCTATGTAGGGGTGTAAATGAAAAATGTGGAGGCTTTTCATCCTGCACGATACCTTCAAGCTTGTGCTAGCTTGGCAATAACTCATTCTCCAAATTAGAGTTATGTGGTTCTTCCTCTTCTTCTTCTTGCTCTTCCATTCTATCTTGGCTCTCCTCCTTTGAGCATTTAGCCTTATCCATTAGATCCTATTCTTCCAATCCAATGACAATTGTGATGGCCTGTAACTACATCCTTAGATTTGCTTCGAAATGGCTTGGTAGGCTAGCTGCAAGTCTAGAAAAGGAAGTTTTAGCAATTTGACTCACTTATACCTCTAAGTTGTGGATGGATGAAGAGTTGCTCTAAGTAATTTGATCAAAGTTGCCTCCATTCCCTTATGATTCTCCTTTATCATTGCAAACTGAGAGTCCAACACATCTATCATCTTGTCCATCTTACTCTCCATCCTACTCACCCAAGCGTTAAAGTGATGTTGTTGAAAATTGAGAGGTTCTTGTGCGTATACTTGACAACCTATATTATTAGTATTTCCAAAAAAAATATGGGTGGTTTTGCCACCCCGAATTATAATCATTAGAAGAAACATAGTTACCTCTTGGTTGCTCAAATCCCCATGACTCCATCAAAAAGCAATAATTTGTGCTAGGGTTGTTCGGTCCACATAATTCCTATTGAAACTGCATAGGTCTAATAAAAGAGGAAGATGTACCTTGTAAATTGCTTAATTTCTCATCAAGGGCTAAAAGTTGTGTTTGAATTGCTATCACGATGTCAAACAAAATGATCGCCTCTTGTTCCTTGAATTCTTGCATGACTAAGCTCGTTGGACCACCTTGTGCTCCTTATGCTTATACACATGAAAAACCACAAGGAAAAGTATAAAAAAACTCATAAATCAAAGTCAACAAAACTAAACAAGATGCTAAAATAAATAATCATCCACAACGAAGCCAAAAACTTGTTGATTCGCAAAACAAATTATGAGTTTTACGCTTAAAATCACAAGTATACGTGTTGGACTTGTAGTAAAGAATGGATATCGATCCCACGAGGATTATATCTAGACACCCTACTAATTTGGCTTTCACTTTGTTCAAGAAATCGTTTTAAACAAAAAAAATAAAAATAAATAAGTAAAATGCAAACAAATTTGGAAGCAACAATAAGCAATGTAATCAATCCCCAATACCGCAAACAAAGATTTGGAGAAAATGAAGATTCAAGAATAGGACTTGTTGTTATCCCTATTTTTTTCCCTTTGGTTAAATTGATTTAATTTATATTTGGGCTAAGATTTTCTTATATTTTAGCTACCCTCTCTCAAGGTTCAACTAAATGTCACTTGCTAAATAAATTTAGGATTAACTTTAGAATCTCTCGACATGCAAAGCCTTTACTAAACATTTAACTAGATATGAAGCTATCTTTCAGGTAGTATATTAATTTATAAAGATGTCTTCCTAATAAATCAATAACATTTTGTCTATAGGTCTATTAAATTCCAACTCTCTTTGTACATCTAACAGAAATTACAAAAGTCACTCTCTCGATTTGTTATAGATCTTAAGCTCAATAAACAACACAAATATTTATAAAATTAAATCAATAACCAAAGGATCCCAAATAATTCAAACAACAAATCCTAAAAATATTTTATCCACACATATAAGTTAAATCAAGTCTATATTCTTGAAAAATTAAAAAAATTAAAAATTAAATTAAATAAATAAATAATATAAAATAAAGAAAAAATAAAAGGAAAAAAAATATACAACTTGATGAACTCTTGCAATTTTGGGGCTTATATGCTATTTGGTGTTTGTGTCTTGATTTGAAGAAGAAGACTATTTTTTTTTCTTTGATGTGGCACTCTCCTTCTTCTTGATTTTGTCCTGAATCTGCTATCTTCGGCTTTGCCTTGCGTCTCATTGCCTGAGTGTCTCTATGCGCTTCAATTTCTGCTTTTATGGAGTAGCCTGGTCCATATGCGTGAAGCCTCTTCCTCTACGGCCCACACGCGCCAAAGCAATTGAAGGCTTGGTCTTGGTCTTGGACTTGAAGTGGTCCACATGTAAAAGGGTTATGTCCAGCATTGGAAGTGAAGGCTATATGGGCTTGCTCCTTGGAAGTCAAGTGCTTGGTCTTGATTGGTCTTATGTTTTTGTCTTCTAGTGTTGGAAGACTTGGTTAAAGAACTCTCTCCATGGCTACATGGATTGCCTAGTGTTTTTGTCTTTTAGTGTTGGAAGACTTGATCCTCTCCATGCCTAGATGGGTTATCTCTAGCATTTGGACTCATGGTATCTCTAGCTACTATGGAACTTTCGGGAGGAGCTACGCATTTAATCCCATGTAAAACTAATGCCTAGAATCTCATGAAATTCCAAGTTTTGCATGGATTAAAGCTTAGTCTTTTAGCTTCTTCATGCTTCAATTTTCATTCTTCGTTTCTTTCTTTTTTTTTCAAAAATTTAATTTTTAATTTTTAATTTTAACTTTAATTTATCCTACATAATAAATAAATACACATACAAGATTTAATTCTAACCCAAAATTAATAATTAAAGAAGAAAACACAAAAAAGAAATTAAAGACACTTATACAATTAAAACTTACTCTAAATTAATACCAAACACAAATAAAAGACTAACAAAGATTATACTAAATAAAAACACACAAAACAACTCTTAAAACACAATATAACAACCTATAATGCAAGAAAGACATGTAAAACACTTAGAAAAACATATACTAAAACACAGTTATCAACTACACTATTGAAAACATGATTGATCACATATTCGATGTTGAGCCTGCAATTGATTAATTTGTTTAAGTTAAGGTTATTGAATCCAAGGTATGCATTTTAAATTTTGAACCTAGGCCACAAGTTTCATACCTTTATTTTAATTTTTGATCAAGACAACAAGTTGATTACCTTTATTTTTATCAGAGTGCTTTATTCAATGTAAGAATTAGGAATTTAGTACCTCATTAAATGGCATAGGAACCCTTCTAAATTTAGTTTGTCACTATTCAAAGGATGAGAATGAGATGTTAGGTATTGGCCCTACGATGAGACTAAAAACGCTCTAACACTAAGGTCTAGCTAAACAACCTTAATGAAATGCCTGTTGAGAGGCAACCCAACTGTAGATGTAGGATGGTTTGCTTTTAATAAATTAGTGTGCTTTTGTTATGCTTTGAGTTTTTTTTCTTTGGGCGTGCTTGTTTTTGGTTTTATGAGTTTTATTGTGTCTCTAGGCTTTTATTTGTTGAATAATTTTCCAATAGCTGTAATTCACATTAATGGAGAGCTTTCATGCTCACATATTTATCTAGGTGTATTCTTTTCCATTCTCTCACATGTTATGCTTTAGCTTTGATTTATGATCATTAGGAACAAAGTTCAATTTATGTGTGGGGGAACGACTATGTCATTTGATCACATTTGAGTTTTTGTTATAATATATCATTTTATCGATTTTCTCTTAATAGTCCATAATTTGTGAAAATGTTTTTCAATATTCATGCTTATTATTAAACATGCCTTCGTTTGAATTCAATTATTTTGGTAATTTGAAATGTTATATGGTTAATTAAGATAATTAATGACTAAATGCTTTTCTCTCATTCCATAATTTGGATAATGGATACTTGATTATCAAAATGACATTCCTCATATAAAGCAGGACTTATTGAGTACTCTTATAACTTATTCTAAGGCACTCTGTTGACTTCTAACGTTATTTTAAAAAAAGATAGAGAAATAAAGAAAAAAAGTGAGAGAAATAATATATAAATTTAAAAGGGTGATGTCAAAATTCATGCTAGTAGATAGTTGATGCACTGTGACTCAATTAAGTGGCCAGGATTTGTTCGCAAAAAAATGTGTAAAAAGATTGAGTTACTTCTTAACCAAGCTGATCACATACTTAACTAATTATTAGATTAATTAAATTATAGCTTAAAATAAATAAAGACTGTGAAATTATTTTAAAAGTTGATGCATTAAATCAAAGATATTTACCTTTTAAACATGGAATCGATTTTTGTGAATCAGGTTAAAGAATGAAAAAGAATGAAATGATTTAAGAGCATTTGTGATTTGATATGATTTATTGATTGCATTACATTTTGAGGATTCATTAATTTTGAAAGATTAAGAAAATATTTTTGATAATTATATTGTTAGGCTTGGATTAATTTTCTTATGATTATATATTATTTTTAAAAAATTGAATGATTGATTTTCTTGAGGACAAGTAAATGTTTAAGTGTGGCAGAGTATTTAAAGGTGAAATTTAAAGTGTTTTTTTAATGTTCTTTGTTGTATATTTTCCCCCATTTTGGTTCTTGAATGTTGAATATTTAATTTAGGTTTGAAAAGTATTTAATTTGTAGATTGATGTTAATACTTGAAGAAGTGTACAAAAATTAAGAAAAAACTTGAAATTTCATGATGAATAGGTGGTCTAGCCAACTGCAGTATAAAGATCCATCAATCCCCATAGAAGATGAAGAAAAAGGACTTATACTGTGGTATGCAGGAAATATATAAAGGTATACTAGCAACCACAGTATTGCTTTAGAGGGCATCTATTTTTAAGGGTTAAATTTATAGTAGTTTTAGATGTTATTTCATGTTAATTGAACCATAATTCATGTTTAATTTGTAGGATGGAGCTTAAAGATGGACATTGGAGCTAAAAGTAGAAGAAAGGGTCTCATTTCTATCCATCAACGACAACCTGCTAGACCACCACTGAAGGATGAATAGCCAACCATTAAAGGAGACAGAATTAGACCATCAACGACACCCTGTAGCCTGTCATTGTGCATTGGTGCAGCCTACCGTTGATGAGTAAAGTCAACAATATCAACCTCAAATCTTCAAGATTACGACTTTGGCAAGTAGCTAACAAATTCCCTTGTCTGTTGGCACCAAGTGGGAGCTCTCCAAGTCCTGAAAACATCCAATAACTTATAAAAAAACATGCAGAAGATTGGGGAGGATAGATCTACAAACTCTTAAAGAGTCCTTCTCTCATTCATAGTCTTTCCTTTAGTTCATAGGTTCAAACACTTAGTATTTCAAATTTGAGTGTCTTTCGGAGTTTATAAATATTGGAACTTGTTGTTAAGACTAATATATGAGTCTATGAATCATCTAAGGGGGTTTCTAAACTCAGATTAATTCTTATTTTGTTCCATTTTTTAGATTAAACATGGTTGATATTTTTATGCTTATATCCATGAATGTTCTTCATTTTTCTATATGATCTTGATGAATTAGAGCTTAGCTGGAGTCCAAAATGAAGTTCAGAGTTTAAGAAACATCTAGAAGTCTTTCTGAGATTTTTTGTAACGTCTAAACTTTATATTTATGTTCTTAATTCAAGATCTATCAAAGTATGTTGTATAAATTGCATATCTTTTATGTTTTGATGCAAATGTGTGACTAATCATTTCTATTGCTATTCATTGATGTTTTGATTATTTGAAAGAGTTTAAAGGCATGTTAAAACATCTGTATTTTGTTTATTGAAGGTTTGAATGAACCAATTTTAAGCTGGCTACTTAAGATTAGCGTTTAACATAGTTTACGCATGAGAAATCATCTTAAATTGTTAGAAAAATCAATAAGCAACACAAATGAATCCTTGCATAACCAAACCTGGAGTCCTTTTTAAAGTTAAAGCTTTGAGATTAATTTTCAAAAACTCACCTTCTTGAAATGAAAGCCTATTTACTTGATTTTAAAGCATAATCAAACTTTAAACAACATTGAGTGGAGAAAAAACAAAGTCTTAACTATAGCTTTATTTTGATTTTGTGAAAGACTTTAATCAAACTTTAAATGTGTTTTTAAAAAAACACGATTAAATCATCAATCATCTAATCCTTTGATAGAAGCAATTAAAAATTATTTTTGAAGTTTTTAAACCAAGGTAGTCTAGTTTAAGCAATTTTTAGATTTTTATTCAAATTGTATAGATTTTTCCCAAATAATTGTAATATGATCGGCCTAGTAATTAAGCAACATTTTCCCTGTGGGTCAACAATTGGAGTCTGAATTTTACTCCATTACATTACTTTTGTGATAGGTGCACTTGCCTTTATTTCGTTGGTTTTCAAAGTAAAATTGTTTCAAAATCATTCCAAGTTTTAAATTCACCTAACTAATGCAACAAGTTTTTGGCGTTCTTGCCGAGGAATTTTGACCTTAATATTAAAAAAATTAATGTCAATTTCTTTAGGACTTGTAAAATTATGTTATACTCAGTCTATAGACCTAAACGAAAAAGTAATAGCTGAAGTTTTAGGAGATCTAGATGCAAGGCAGGTATTTGCAGGGTGCCATCCTTTGAAGAGATTTAAGACTTTGGAAAGGTCTATTAAGCCTTTGCTAAATCCATCAATAGGGAGCCACCAGACTTGGAATTAAAGCCCCTTCCTGTGTATCCTAAGTATGCTTTCCTAAGTCCCTCTATCACTAATATATGTTATAATATCATCATCTTTGATTGAAGGTATGGAGGACAAGTTATTATGATTATTGTGAGAGGATATTAAGGCTATAAGCTAGACAATTTCAGATATCATAGGATTAAGCCCTTCAATTTTTACACATAAGATTTTTTTGGAAAAAGGAAGTAAGTCCTTTATCCAACCGCAACATAGATTAAATTTCAATATAAGGAAGTTGTGAAGAATGAATTGATTAATTTTTTAGATGCCAGGATACTTTATCCTATTTTGGAATCCCCTTGGGTTAGTCCAGTTTAAGTGGTACCCAAGAAAGGGGATGTCACTATGAATTAGAATTAGAAAAATGAGCAAATAGCAATAAGGAAGGTCACTGGGTGGCGTATATGCATAAATTATTGAAAATTGAATGACACCACTAGAAAAGATCATTTCCTTCTTCCTTCTTCCTTTTATTGATTAGGTTATAGAAAGATTAGCAGGGCACAACTGGGTATTTACAAATACCAGTAGCCTTTGAGCCTTTGTCCTTATAGAACATTCTCTTATAGGAATATGCCTTTTAGGTTGTTCAATACACTTACCACCTTCCAACGCTAGATGTTAACTATTTTTTCAGATATGATTAGATGAGGGAGTATTAAAAAACGAAGCTAACCAAGACATTAAACATATGTTTCCTGAAGAGCATCTATTAGCAATTGGGATGGCTTGCCATAGTATGCTGATTATGTAAATTATTTAGTTGGCAATGCTATTCCTTGTCATTTTTCTTATAAAAAACAAACAAAAATTCCTTTCAGATGGAAAGAAGTTTCTTTGGTATGATCCATACTTATTTAAGATTTGTGAAGATGGCATAATAAGGATGGCATAATAAGAAGATCTGTAACTTATAATGAAGTGCCTCCTATTTTGACTTAATGTCAATTTAAAGAAGTTGTAAGACACCTTGGGCCAATTTGAACTGCACACAAGGTTCTAGAATAACAATTTTATTGGCCAACAATGTTTAAGGACGCATTTAAATTTGTAAATTTTCTTGAAAATTTTCAAAAAGGTGAAAACATTTCACGAAGACATGAAATGCCATTAAATAACATTTTAGTCTATGAAATTTTTTATGTTTGGGGAATTGATTTTATGGAAATATTCCCAAAATATTTTTCCCATCAATATATTTTAGTCGTAGTTAATTATGTAAGCAAATGTGTTGAAGAGGATGCATTACCCATAAATGATGCAAGACGGGTGGTAAAATTCTTAAAAATGAACATCTTTACAAGATTTGGTACGCCTAGAGCTATAATTAGTGGTGGAGGATCCGATTTTTTCAACAAGCAATTTGATTCTTTTTTAAGTTGTTTAGTTTGTTTCAAATGTTTCTTCTTTAAGTTTGTTTTAAATTATTTTTTTACCTTCTTTTGTTTTTGTTTTTTGCTTTTTTGTAAGTTTAGTCCTATATAGCTTAATACGGCTTAATTTTTTTATTTTTCAACAATATCTTTAGTAAATTATCTAGGAAAGCTTTCAACCTTTGTTTAGAACTAAATTGAGGTCATTTAAAATTTAATTTAAGCTTGTACTTTAAATTTTAACTTAATTTTAGGAGTAAAACGTGATCGTTAAATGGCAGAGAGCTGCCTAGGCAATCCACCATTTTAATATTTTAGGAATCAAATGGTAAGAATGAAACAACACTGTAATATACTGCCATTTTACTGCCTATTAAACAAAAATGTTATCATTTCTCTTTGCTTCTCCATCCCTCTCCTCTTTCTTCTCTCCTGGTGATTTAAAACTTTCAAACCCCAATTTCTTGAATTTGTCGCTCAAATATACACCATATTTAGCGATTTTAGTATCAAAATCTCATAAATTCAGAGCTCTTCAAGACTTTAGCATCAATCCATCCTCAAAACATCAAAATATGCTTTAAATTTAACATTTTCCATTCAAAGGTACTATGTACCGTCAGGAATTTTTGGTTTTTCATGTTGATCTAGGCATTTTCTTGTTATAATTTTGGTACCATTAGATTCCTTAGAGTGTTCTCTACATTTTTGTATGAATTTTATGCATTAAGCTTTCCATAAAATTTTGGGCATTTCTAACCTAAAGGCATGTTGGGGGTTAAATTTACAGTATTTTTGGATGTTATATGACGTTAATTTAACTCTATTTTAGTGCTTAAATGTTCCATTTATGTGTTATTATCAATACATTGCATGATGGAGCTTAAATATGAAGATTGGAGTCAAAATATCAAAGTTATGTAAAAAGTCAAATAAAAAGTCAACAAAAGGCCCCCTGCCAAGGTCACGTTAATCGTTGAACAAGGTGCCATTATTGATGAAAAGGGTGCCGTTATTGAACGGAGGGGTGTCATTAATATACGTGCAGCAGCCATTTTTGACCTAAATCTTCAATATTTGCAGTTTGTCTTCTTCCTCCACTTGCAACTGCTCAATCCCTATATAAAGGGACGTCTGCCAAACATTTTAGGCATCAGTTCAGGATCAAAACACTTTAGTTTCAGATCAACGTAATCTTAGGTTGTTTTTCATTCATTCTTTTGTAATTTGAGTTTTTTAGGTTGTTTGGATCTCTAGCAGATGTAGTCACGTAGTTATGAGTTAGAATACCATCTAGGGATGTGATTTAGTTCATTCTAAAATCTTAATTTCGTGTATTATTGTTGTTATTTTGAATTAATCAAAATATTGTTGCTTAAGATATATTTATCATATGCTTTGATTAATTGTTGTGCTTAATGTTTAATTTTAGTTAAGTTATCATGATAAATGTGTTTATGGATGATTAATTATGTTACTTTATGATCAATGTATTATTAGTGAATTAACCTTTGTTTATTTGAATGCTTAATGCTTGTCTTGAATTGATCACTTAGGATATTGCCTTCAGATAATCTAGGATCCGACAGTCTCTAC